>CP139505.1:191627367-191902548 GCA_021014915.2 Artemisia tridentata subsp. tridentata | reverse complement strand
ATGTTTGGTGGATTCGGCCTTTCGGTCGCAGATAGGGAGAAATCTCGAGGCGTACGTAGACGACATGGTAATAAAAAGCAAAACCGAAAGGGAGTTACTTGCCGATATGGCGGAAACATTCGATAACCTCCGAAGAATTAACATGAAGCTAAACCCCAAGAAATGCTCTTTCGGGGTAGAGGAAGGGGCGTTTCTGGGATATATGGTGACTTCCGAAGGGATAAGGGCGAATCCGAAGAAGACAAGGGCTATAGTGGATATGCAATCCCCGAAGTCACTCAAGGAGATGCAAAGTTTGAGTGGAAAACTAGCAGCTTTGAACCGATTCCTATCCAGATCGGCAGAAAGAGCCCTCCCTTTCTTTGAAACATTGAGGAACATCACGAAGGAGAACCAGGATGAGTACCGATGGACAAATCAAGCAGAAGCAGCCTTCCAAGAGATGAAGAGGATGATCCTTGAATTACCCTATCTAGCAACGCCAAGGCTGAAGGAGGACCTATACGTGTACCTATCGGCATCAGAAGGGGCAATGAGCAGAGTATTGTTAGTAGAAAGAGAGGGAAAGCAGACCCCGATACATTACGTTAGCCGGACATTACATGAGGCCGAGCAAAACTACGCCCCCGTGGAGAAGCTAGCTCTAGCCCTGCTACACATGGCCAGAAGGCTACGAAGATACTTCGAAGCTCATCCGATAAAGGTCATCACCGACCAGCCCATCAAGCAAATATTAAACAAAGCAGAAGCCTCCGGGAGGATGGTCAAGTACTCCGTGGAATTGGGGGCATACGATATCGCTTACATACCTCGGAGTGCCATCAAGGGACAAGTCCTTGCGGATTTCATAACGGAAATACCCGTGGAAGCGTTGAGCCAAAACGCAGGAGAGATAGGCAAAGCGATATGCAATATCTCCAACCAAGAACCATGGATACTATACACCGATGGAGCCTCCAGCAAGTCGGGTGCTGGAGCGGGCCTGGTACTGATTAGTCCAGACCAAACGGAGTACACTTATGCCATCCGACTAAACTTCAAAAGCACTAACAACGAGGCAGAATACGAAGCTTTGCTAGCAGGGTTAAGGATCGCTCGGAAAATGGAAATTCGGATGTTGGAGGTTAGAGTAGATTCCAATTTGGTAGCAAATCAGATTAATGGGGAATACGTGGCAACCAAAAATAACATGATAGCGTATTTAGCCAAAGCCAAGGAATACATTGCACACTTCGGTCGGTTTAAGATCCGAAGTATCCCAAGGGCACAGAATCAGAAAGCCGATATACTCAGCAAACTGGCATCCTTGGCTTTCGAACATCTGGCAAAGAAAACCACTGTGGAAGTTTTAGAGAGGCCCTCAACAGAGGAGGAGGTAGTCAACGCAATAGTAGAAGAGGAAGAAGAAAACTGGATGACCCCCATCATTCGATGTAAACAAGAAGGCATATGGCCGGAAGACGAAAATGAGGCTCGATCTCTCCGAATGAAAATAAACCAATATACTTTGGTAGATGATGTGCTCTTCAAAAAATCATATCTAGGTCCGATGCTAAGGTGTGTCGGCCCGCTTCAAGCCAACTATGTTATCCGAGAGGTGCACGAAGGAGCATGCGGAATGCACTCCGGGACGCGATCCGTGGTAGGAAAGTTAATGCGGCAAGGGTATTACTGGCCCACCATGCATCGGGATACCAGGGAAGTAATTAGGAAATGTGATTCTTGTCAAATACACGCACCCGTTCCGAGATTCCCCAAAACTGTTTTAACTTCGATAATGGCCCCTTGGCCCTTCTACCAATGGGGAATGGACGTTTTGGGCCCCCTCCCAGAGGCCCCGGGAAAAGTCAAATTCGTCATTGTGGCCATTGACTACTTCACCAAATGGATAGAGGCCAAACCGCTGGCCCGCACGACGGGGAAGGAAGTAAAGAAGTTCGTTTGGGAAAACATAGTATGCAGATTTGGTCTTCCCAAGGTGATTGTGACGGACAATGGAAGCAATTTCATCCATGATCCTTTCAAAAGTTGGTGCGAACGGTTGAACATAACACAAATAAACACGGCCGTGGCACACGCTCAAGCCAATGGGCTGGTGGAAGCAGCAAACAAAAGTTTGATGAAAGGATTCAAGACGAGACTGGGCAGGGAAAGAGCTGGATGGGTGGATGAGCTACCAAATGTCCTATGGGCGCACCGAACGTCACTAAAAACAAGCAATGGGGAAACACCGTTCAGCCTCACCTATGGAAGCGAAGCGGTCATACCGGCAGAGATAGGGATGCCAACCTTTCGGACCATGAGGGTCAATGAAAAAGAAAACGGCGAGGAGATCTTCATGAATCTCGACCTCCTACAAGAACGAAGGGAAATGGCCGCAATACGGGAGGCAAAATACAAAAGGAAGATCGAGCAGTATTACAACCGAAGGGTCCATCCTGAGTCGTTCAAGATAGGTGATTTTGTGTACCGAAGGAACGAAGCTAGCAGGGTGGAGAATCAAGGAAAGTTAGGGCCAAACTGGGAAGGGCCATACCGAATCGTGGAAGCATACCAGACGGGATCCTATAAGTTGGAAACAATGGAAGAAGAAGAAGTGCCCCGAACTTGGCACGCTGTTAACCTTAGAAAATGTTTCTTGTAAATAACTAGATTTATCCAATGTAAGCTTCCCCAAAAGGAGCCATATGACTAATTTTAATGATAAATGACGTTCACATTGTTCTTTGTTTCTGAACATAATTAGAAAATGACCCCCCCGAGAGAGTCACGCCCTCCGGGGAGTGTGTGGTCAATGTTCAAAGATGGTTGATACCCAGGAAAGGGGTTGCCATAATCCTGGCGGAAAGGCTGAACCATCTGTAATATTCCGAACATAATTAAAAAATGGTCCCTCCGAGAGGTTCGTGCCCTCCGGAGATCAGTGATCAATGTTCTTTGTTTCTGAACATAATTAGAAAATGGCCCCCCCCCGAGAGAGTCACGCCCTCCGGGGAGTGTGTGGTCAATGTTCAAAGATGGTTGATACCCAGGAAAGGGGTTGCCATAATCCTGGCGGAAAGGCTGAACCATCTGTAATATTCCGAACATAATTAAAAAATGGTCCCTCCGAGAGGTTCGTGCCCTCCGGAGATCAGTGATCAATGTTCTTTGTTTCTGAACATAATTAGAAAATGACCCCCCCGAGAGAGTCACGCCCTCCGGGGAGTGTGTGGTCAATGTTCAAAGATGGTTGATACCCAGAAAAGGGGTTGCCATAATCCTGGCGGAAAGGCTGAACCGTCTGTAATATTCCGAACATAATTAAAAAATGGTCCCTCCGAGAGGTTCGTGCCCTCCGGAGATCAGTGATCAATGTTCTTTGTTTCCTGAACATAATTGGAAAATGACCCCCCCCGAGAGAGTCACGCCCTCCGGGGAGTGTGTGGTCAATGTTCAGATGAGGATAACATAAATAGAGGAGGAAAGTTATGCAATCATTTGTCACCTTCCGGACACAAGCAAAAAGTGATCCCTCCGAGAGGTTCGTGCCCTCCGGAGATATTGTGATCAGTGTTCGGAGAGGAAGGGGTCATGCGACCAAAAGATAAACAGGAAAAAATCACATGAAACAATGCAAACGGAATGTACAATAAATATTAACAGTTTATAACAAATCATACGACATATCATCATGTTCAAGCATACAAAAAGCGCTAACAGTGGCGCAACCGGTTGATCATTACATCGGTTCAAAAATGCTAAACAATTCACAAATTAACCTAACACTCTAAGGGGCTTTACAGGCAAAAGCCGCCGGATCAAGACGAGGGGCCACCAGATGAATCATTAGGGGCAGGATCAGGAAACAGAGCCATTATTTCCGAAAAGGACCTGTCCGCAGCATCACTAACTTTAAGCACATACGGATACTCCGTAGAAAAAAGACCATCAAACGAAGGATCAAGCTTTGCCCCAGCCTGCAAATCCAAATCATCCACCCCGGCGGCAATAGTGGCTATATCCTCCGGTTCTCGATCCACGGAGATAGCTTCCAAGAAACCCGACTGAGAGGACAAGCTGAAAGGCTCGGCCAAGCGATGCTTGTACTCATGGCTATCCAGGAGCCGGCGAACCATTTCCGGAAGGAACTCCTTTATAAGCTTCTGGCGCTCGACGTCCGTTTGGCCCAATTTGACAGCTATGTCCGTCCTTTCCTTGCATAGCTCGGTGCCTACCTCCTTCTCAACGACGAGTTTACCTTTAACGTCCGCCAGCTCTCCTTCCAAGGCTCTGATCCGCTCGGAGGAAGTCGTTCTCCCTTCATCCCTTGCTTTTTCCAACTGAGAGACCCGACTCTTTAAATCCGATTGCCTTTCTACACAGCCCACATGCTCATGCTTCAATTTTCGAAGCTCCTCCGCCTCTTGGGCCGCACCCTCACACTCTGCATGGGCACTGCGTAGTTGTCGGTATTCCTCGAGGAGGACCTCATGCCGACCCAAAATTTCCGCTTGGGTAGTCGCCCCTCGACCTAACAAAATCCAACCCCTTCGGATGGCATCCGAATCGCCTAAGCTTTGAAAATGAACTTCTTCACAAGGGGTGGGGAGATGCGACATCAGATCCCTACAAACGTCAGATCTATTCAAGCGGTCGCCCCTGGTGACCGACCACTCCGGAACGAACACAGCTGCCGGATCACCTACCGCCATGGCTCTAATCTTGCCGCGACCGGAAGCGGCCACAGGAATACTCCCTACAAGGAACAAGGCGTCATTACCCAAGAAACGAAAAGAAATGAACAACACAAGGTAAATAATTGGATAACTTACCAGAACCTGCACCCTCCGGTCGAAGACCAACATCCTCCGGTCGAAGAGAACGAATAGGGGGAGGGTTTGGAATGACCTCAACGTCTGGCGAATCAGGGTGCGGATCCGCTACGGGGGCCCTCTCCGTTCTCCTCCTTTTGGCCGCCTGGGCCACTCCGCTGCTCCCTTCACCCTGTTCGGCAAGCCTCTCAGCCCTCAAAGCCCGCCGTATGGCGGCTTGCTTCTGCTTCCTAAGTTTAGCCGCAACAACCCGACTATTGGCCCTCTGAACCTCCTCTTCCTCTGCCGTCAGGTCGGGTATATCAGCATTTGACGCAGCCGGAAGAGTCAAGAACAACTCATGATGCTCACCCTCACCATACGCATCACCCCGAACCATAGAAGTTTCCTGGTGGGCCGCCGGATTAATCAAATAATCAGACATCGGCACAACTACAGAAAGAAAATGATAATAAGTAAAGTAATATATCAAGAAAGAAGAGTATGTCCGTCACGGATCGATTAATATAAGAATAAACAAAATATAGGAGATCTACCTGCCCCTTCGGCATCTTGGAGCACAGCTCGATAACCGGTATGCTCCCAGTGCGAAGATAACCCGACGGCATAGAGGAAGCCCTTGGGAATTTGGATCAGATCAATCACATTCGCGGCCAGCCTTCCGACATCCGCAAGGAAGAAGCCACCGTCCGGATAAGGGTCTGAAATATCAGAATCGTGGTGCCTCCAAGGCATAGCAAAAGGGATCGCCCGTCTATCTATCAAGAAAAAATTGCGTTTCCAGCCCTTCAGCCCAGTCAAGATCTCCCGGAAACAAACCCTCCTATCCCTACCGGTTCGCTTCTCGAAAGAAAACCAATCACCTTGCTTACTCAACTTATAAAAGACACGAAATAGTGGAGTGGTGGGAGCAATATCCAAACTGCGGCTATACACCTCGAAAAGTACAACACGGTGTATGCCCAACGGAACCAGTTGGGAGATATGCACCTTGAAGTACCGAATGACGTCCAGCAAAAAAGTGGAAAAAGGCACACTGAGACCACCCTCATAAAAATACTCCAAGTACAATCCGATGGCGTCTGATGGCAGCTGATCCACCGTCATATCCGGAGGGGGTAGGCGAGGATGTAGGTCTGTCGGAATACCCGCATCGGACACCACCATAAACAAATCGTTCTCGCTCATCTCAGAAGTGTATTTTTGAACGTCAAATTTGGGAAGATACCCTTCGGACTCTGGGATGTCTTCTTCATAATCATACGAGGGAGAATTCGACATAGTTGACCGAATGGCAAATTAGGTCGTTCGGAAATAATTAAGAACAGGCCTTTCGGAAGGTTTGTCAGAGCGAAAAAATTACAAGTGGTAAAAATGAAAAACACCGCAGAAATGACGCTATTTATAGCCAGAAAAAGGAAGCATGAAACGACGCGCGTTGTCAGTAGATGAGGTGGCGCCCTCCCACTCGTACGATATACGCATGCACACGTGGCAACGTTTCAGAACCCCAGTAAAAATGACGGCGATCTTTAAAAAGAGGTAATAATGTTTTTTGGCAGTTTATGCATTAGGGTCAACACTCCGATTACCGAACGACTCAGTCCTCTCGGAACTAGAAATTAGACTTCAAAGATTTTCAAAGTATCACAACATCGGCAAGACGGATATTGTGATACTGGGGGGGACATGTTGACGTATGTGTCCGGACGGGCTGAGTCTTTCGGTCGTCCGAACGGCTCAAATCCACCTTATATATGCCGGAAGGCACAAAGGCCGCTCGGCATGTGTAAGTTTTAGGCAAGAGACAGATGGCAGCTACTGACGCCACCGCCGCCTTCCCCAGGATTTACGGGATTGTGTCGACGACATATTTCCTGAATATCCGCCGCCGCCAGTACAGGTATCGAGGCTGAGCACTATAAATACTCGGCCCATTTGCTACTCTCAGGCAACGATTTTATCGACAATATACTTCTGACTAATTGATAGCCCTTTCGGAATATCAAAT
This sequence comes from Artemisia tridentata subsp. tridentata, assembly GCA_021014915.2. Lineage (NCBI taxonomy): Eukaryota > Viridiplantae > Streptophyta > Magnoliopsida > Asterales > Asteraceae > Artemisia > Artemisia tridentata. Next base: position 191,895,723 of record CP139505.1, on the reverse strand, counting down.
ACTTACTCTCACACCGGAGGTGGGTCCTGGGATAACACCCGGGGCGAGCCTAACGTGTGCTGTTGTGTGCAGATATCCGGAGGATCTCCAACTAGCCGAAAGGACATACACCTAAGCCTGCCGGAGGAACCCTAGCTGAGTTCAACCGGGAGGCTCCCTATATTTGTCTGAAGTGGTTGCAGGAAATTGCCGCTAAGTAAGTTTCAATATTGTCGTCAAGAATGTGTGAACCGGTCAACGTTACCGACTTATCAACTACAGTATTACACTATCCTAATACAAAATAAAATTCCTTAAAAAAATGTCCGGTTGTCATAAAAAATACATGAGAAATGGGATCGAAGTGTTTCCACCGATTTACATCTTTCGAAGATACAGAACAAAACCAATGTCAGATAAAATGTATCGTTTTCTTGATAGAAAAATGAGTTAAAACTTGACAACGAGAGGTAACATGCTTTATACACTATTTACTCTGGTTCCATAACTTTTGGGAGCAAGAAAACATGCTTACTGCTTACACATTATCCGTAGGTCGTCGACTTGTAAAGTTGTCATAATGATGGTTGACTCTTTGACCACATTGAATTCATTTAGTGGGCCCACGCGCTGAAACCATGGCTGCTTGTTTGACTCATTGACTTATTATGTGTCACCCTGTGATTCAATTCCTTAATATTGACAAAAAGTTAAGAGAAGATATTATTTATTTCTCATTGAAGGGGTGAATTATTGGAACAATCTGATTCCGGGTATTTTTTAGGGGATCAGTCATTGTCCACCTTTTAAGGAATAATTCCGGCAACTCTTCTGGCTCAGTGAGGCACCAACTGAAGTGAGCACGATCTGAAATTCAAACCTTTGACATTTTATACACAAAATTTCTCCACTGAGTCCATAGGTTTTTCGAAAGTGAGTACCAATTAAGCCAACGCCAGTATTATTTATTTTAGATATATGTTTGGAACATGTTAGGTTAAAGATTTATAACAAAAATACAGTTATGACATAAAAGGGACGACAATGATCGCTTTATTTATGACTCAAGTCCATTTGAATGTGCTAAAATTGGCATATACTCCCTCAGTCTCAAAATTATTGTCATGAGAGAGAAATCACAAAGTTTAATAAAAATAGGACCATTATAAATCTCAACCATTCAAGGAGAATATTCATCTAATATATTCTCTAGTTTTTACTTGAAAAAGAAACTGGAAATTTATTTTGAGATATCCCAAAAAAGAAATTTGCAACTATAATTTTGAGACGGATGGAGTAGATAGAACTAAGCTAATAAGTTAAGACTACAAATGAGTCAAATGACTTGCATGCTTTAAAATTCTTTTCAAAGTTCAATCTTTGTGAACAAAATCTTCTAACATTATCATAGTAGATGGTTTTCGTACAGTATAAGACTATAACCCGAATCAAACCGATCAAGTCATACAGTAGAAACTTATTACATCTCTTGCAATTTTGGTTAGATTTAGATCTATTCAGTTTCAGATGTGTTACTTTGTTTTAATTTTAGGGTTAATGACATGTAATAGTAACGTAGTTTCCCATTTGTTTCATTATCAGATACGAACCCAAAAAATTACCATAATCACCATCCAACTCTTTGCTCCGTTAGTCTTTTTGGCATGTAATAGCAACACGTATTTTCCCATTTGTTTTATTATCATACGTTTTGACTAACGACCGTTTGTAATTAACTAAAAAATTATGTTTTCATACGTTTTTATATGTTTTCAAGCGTTTTCATACGTTTTTATCCATTTTTATACGTTTTCGTCCGTTTTCTTACGTTTTTGTTCGTTTGCACCGTTAGTCCTTTTGACTAACGACCGTTTCAAAAATATGTTTTTCTTACGTTTTCATACGTTTTTATATGTTTTCAAGCGTTTTTGTTCATTTTTAAACATATTTTCGAGTTAATTACAAACGGTCGTTAGTCAAAAGGACTAACGGTGCAAACAAAAACGTAAAGAAAACGGGCAAAAACGTATAAAAACGAATAGAAACATATGAAAACGTAAGAAAACGTATGAAAATGTAAAAAAAACATATTTTTGAGTTAATTACAAACGGTCGTTAGTCAAAAGGACTAACGGTGCAAACAAAACGTATGATAATGAAACAAAACTTGAAACTTGGATGGGTATTGTGGTATTTTTTTTTTGTTCGTATCTGATAATGGAACAAATGGGAAAGTAAGTTGCTATTACATGCTAACCCTTAATTTTACTTCTAATTTGAATTACCTAATTTGCTTCTATAAAGTCATGAAAACTTATCTAAACTGTACTTACGATTCAAACGCATAGTTTGGATTGGTTAATTTTAATTCTTCGGACCACTTGAAGCAGGGGCGGAACCGGAGCTTAAAGTGATCGGGTGCACAATTTTTTTTAGTTGCAGAATAAGAAAAAGTTTATCAAAATTGTACGATTTTTTATGTTAAAATTATTAAGCATGGTAAAACATAAGTTCACTTTTCAGCTATTGATGGGCTACTAAGATAAAACTAGATATACAATGCATTTGACCGGGTACATTTTAAAAAATTAAGTGTTTTTTACGAAAAGTAGCGCAATTTTATTAGGGTCTTGTAACACCATGGTCTGGTGACCTCTCTAGTTTCGTCCCTAATTTGAACTACTAATACAACCTATATGTATGTTACACGATTATGATGTCATACACAATGTTATATTAGTCTTCATTTAAGACGCTATACTAACATGTAAGATGAGACGTTTGAAGAATTTAAAACAAAAAATTGGCGATCGGGTTTAAATTTTGTATCCAAACGTTTATACTCTGATTCTTTGAGGATTAATATAGCTAATCTAAGCTTAAGATTGAAAAACTAATTTAGTATCTTCTTTGACGTACATACTACATAGTACATACTTTTGTTTTTTTGGTGCCTCTTATCGAGAAATTAAACACCTTTAATCTTGAATACCATGATCAATGAATGGAAAACTTTGTTTAATCTTAGTTCCAAGCTCTACTTCAACGACAAGTAAGCTAATTTTCAAAGTCTTATTTTAAATAAATGAAATGAACTCACAGTAACAAAAAAATATACCATGCATGGAAATTTAAGTTTTTAATTTAGACACCAACATGTTAATTTACAATTAATCCAAGGTTCTCAGACCGAAAATTTAATATAGAGACTTGCGTACCCCTCTCCATTAAGTTTTCAAAATGAAACTTGATGCAATTACACAAATGCAATTGACCAATCTTGTCCCTTAAACGGCTGTAGTTGTCTCCTAGCATTTTCACTTTATCAGCAAGGGACAAAATAGGAGTAGGAGATGGACCAGTGATGATGTTTTAAGGTAGGGGAAGGATCGATGAGTTAAGAGGGAGGAAAAAGAAAATTAGTATGTCGACTGTAAAGGCTCGGTTAGGGTTAGAATTCTTTTTAGAGTTTTTGGATCTTTGGCAGTGATATCTTATTATATTATAAAGCATTAAGGCCTACTAATAATGGAAACTTTTAAAATTAAGTAATCCAAGTTATAAAGCTAAAAGTACAAGTAATTAAAACACATTTTCTAACATTTACAAGTTCTTAAGCTCAAAGTACAACTAATTAAAATAGAAATACTAACATTAAATAAAATAAATAAATCATTATGTACATTAAATACAATTAATTAACGGGTAAATAAATACAATTAATGCAGTTATTAAAACACCCCTTATATAAGAAATACAAATTATCAAGCATATTGTACAACCAACTTAAACACAATTCCTGCATTAAATGTCACTAATACAAATAATAAAGCACATTATACAAATATTCAAGCCCGAACGAGCAACGGGCCAAATAGGCTCGAGCCCGAACGAGCACGGGCCAAACGGGCTCGAGCCCGAACGGACACTAGCCAACGGGCTCGAGCCCGAACGGGCACGAGCTAAAAGAAATTCTTGATATCCGTAAATTTATTGTCAAAAAGAACATAATAAACTAAAATACATGATTCATCGAAAAATTTTATTTCAGGGTATCCGCCGCCGCAACGCGCGGGTACCCTGCTAGTATGAATGATATATAGCACGTGCACCGTTACAAACAAGATTCCTTACGATATTAAGAAATCATACCTTACTACGATTGATCTTGAAGCTTTTTGCATGAAGGTAAAAACGGACCATGCAGGGGTCAATTCATAACTTCTCCGAGGATTTACGGGCCCTGTCCGAGCCGTTAAAAAATGTGCCCCTTAGACCCCTTATTGGGCTTATAAATTTATTATGGGTTATAGGTTTAGTTATAAGATTGGAATTTAATTGAGCCCAAGTTTAAATGTTTAATACCTATTTAAAAAAATACATATAATATACATATATATATATATATATATATATATATATATATATATATATATATATATATATATATATAAATATATATATATATATATATATATATATATATATATATATATATATATATATATGATTTTTTTTTAAAATGTGCCCTCGCAAAAATGGGCCCTAGCCGGTTGGCCTCCCCGGCCCACCCAAGAGCCGGCCATGAAGGTAAAAACGGACCATGCATGCTTCAATTCATAACGTTTTGGTTAAAAGTTGGGATAATGGTCAAAAGATGACAACTTGACATTTTTTACTTTTTGATCTACTCAACTTTTGATTTATCTATTAAATACAGTGAACTTTTAATTATTTTTAGAGTAAACTCCAAAATACATCCACGTGGTTTACCTCATTTCGCACCATACATTCTTCTCGAAAAAATTTCAACATACATATCCTTCCGTTAATAAAAGTTAACCAATATACATCAAGGACGAACGGTGCAAATATTGTGTCGTTAACTTAAACACGTGGCAGTTAAATAAGATTAATTATGTCATTTTATGTTTCACACCTACTCTCACCACTCTTTTAATAAATTTTTCAGTCAAACATAATTTATAAACACAAATCAAATAAGTCAAATCAAAAACACTAACGGAAATCAAACTGACAAATCAAAAACACAAATAAAAAACAATAAACCCATTTTTGATAAAATCGTTGGTTTCCCTAAACTTTATTTAGTAGCCTTTTTGCAGTCTAATAAATCAATTGATTTTCCATTTCAGGAGACACTTTTTGATGAATTTTTTCCAGCCCATTTATTTGGGTGGTGGGGAAAGGCAATTATGATTCGTAATCAACCCCTTTTATTGGTGTTATCGATTGGATTTGAATTAATGGAAGTCAGACTTTGACTAGTCACGTTTCTTGTTTGAAATCAAAACCACAAACCCATCTAAACAAAAAAAACTAAACTCGATCTACACACAAAAACCATTCCAAATCATCTCCAAGAGCTCATCCAGATCCGGAGACACAAGAACGCAAATTTGAAATTAGTGGCAGCATAAGACAACTAATGATACGGGCTTCATCTTCCTTTTTTTTCATGATGATGGAGGATTAATGGTAGTAGTAGAAAAATGATGGGTTTGGAATCGATGAGCATAAGCTCAAAGGGTTTAATCGGATTTGTGGTGCGGGATTAGAAAGTGTTAAAAGGATTGGTTTGCTATGATGGTGGGTATGTGATAACAAAGAAGAAGCGGCGGCGGTATTTGTATATGGGTTTCAAATATGTGGATTTTGTTATAACTCAGTGAGTGTTTTGTTATAACTTAGTGAGTGTTTCAAATATGGTGGGTATGTGATAACAAAGAAGAAGCGGCGGCTATGATGGTGGGTATGTGATAACTCAGTGAGTGTTTTGTTATAACTTAACAAACTGATTAAGTGGATATCAGTGGCTAGTGATATTTGTAATATGGGTTTCAAATATGTGTGGTGCAAGATTTGGGTTTGACTGAAATTATGTTTGTGTTTATGTTTGTGTTTTTGATTTGTGTTTATGATTTGGGTTGTTTGTACATGAATCTGGAAAAATAAAATGGTGTTTGCTGGAAAAATGTGAGGATGATGGAATGAGGATGATGGAATGACGCAAATACCCTTACTTAACTGTCACGTGTCCAAGTTAACAACACAATATTTAAACCGTTCGTCTTCGTGGATGTATATCGGTTAACTTTTACTAACGGAGGGATGTGCATGTTGCAACTTTTTTGAGAGGGATATATGATGCGCAATGAGGTAAACCACAGGGATATATTTTGGAGTTTACTCTTATTTTTATCGTGTATCATTAATTATTTAACACCTTAACTACAATTTAATTAAACCATTAACGTTATTCATTTTCATATATATATATATATATATATATATATATATATATTAACGTTATTCATTTTCATATATATATATATTATATATATATATATATATATATATATATATATATATATATATATATATATATATAAATGCGCACACAAATTAACGCTACTATACTATCACCGCTATGCTCATGTAAACGTCTATTAACATAATCCTCAAATTTTCTCTAATATAAGAGCATTTTAGATCTTTACTTATTTTCATCGTCAACCCCACTCATCTTCTTCGATCCATCTTCATTTTCACTTTCAGTCAACAATTCTAAATCAAGATATAACAAAATTTAAACTCACAAATCAAGAACATATATACAAACGGTCCTCACAAATTTCTAGTTATCTTAAAAGGATAATGATTGTACAATAACTTGCACTACCAATCCTTGCGATGGTGATCGAAGGATAAAAGGGGTGTGTGATTAGGCCAAGCTTGTTAGTAACCTGAAAAAAGAAATGCCAAGACACTATGTTAAGTGGTTGCGCAGGGATTGGACCCTGCGAACCACCTCCGGTGTGTGAATAAGTATGTGATATGGTAAGTATATGTGTTTAAGGTAAAATAAGAGTGTTAAGCAATCGTACTATCATTAATAACCCGTCCAAGCTATTTATAGGGGAGGAAATAGGCCTTGGAGAGCTTATGTACAAATATCGGAGATCATGGGGGCGTCCCATGGTTTCAGGTAACCGCTAGGGCTTAGTGACCCACTATCTCTTCCTTGGCAGGAAAGCACGAGGGAAAGAGGGGACGTGGGTATGGCCAAGTCAAGGTCTTCTCCATTCTAGTATCTTCGAAGGCTATACCCCGAAGGGCTTAAGGCTTCAATTGGCGAGTTCCCAACTGGTAACCATATCATAGATGAATGGTTTGACGCAAATAGAGATTTTAGGAGGTTGACTTGGACCTTCGAGAAAAAGGTTTCGATCAGGTTCGAAGCGGTATCCTTCGATCTGATCGGAGTGTACATCATCAAGCCCCTCAGTCGAAAGTGATGTATACGTATGAGGATATATTGCTTTCGAATCTATAAAAAATTGCACACTAACCCTCTCTTGTCACAAAATCATACAACAAAGTAGGTGTGTTGTAATTAATTATGCATTAAATGCGCCTAATTATTACCCCAGCCACTTGCAACAGAGGTCACAACGGCTAGGATATCGGTAATCTCAAGTGTCATTTCAAATTTTGAAAGTGTTTTGAAGTCTGGATAGGTGTCATCTTGATGGACAAGTGTACGACTGAGATAAAAGGGGGAAAGGGGTATATAAATGTTTTATACCGCAAACCCTAAATTACTTTCACTCTCCGCCCAAAATTTACACATAGTACTGTGCTCTCGTTCATCCTTCCGGTAAAAAGGTAACGTTTCTTCACCCATCGCTCTTTGTTTATTTTTTCACTTCTACCATGAGTATGGATGCAAAGCGTATCATTATGCAACAAAAATGCACATTGTCTATGAAAGGATTACATGATTTCCTTGAACAGTACCCCATTCCCAAAAAGTTTAAGATTATGCTCCCAAATAAAAATCAAAAAATTTATGATGTACCCAAAGGGTATGTTGGGCTGTATACGCATGCTTTTTCCCAATCCAACCTAAGGATACCCCTCCACCCCTTGTTTTGTGAACTGCTACAATTCTATGAGGTGCACATATCTAGGTTTAACCAATTTGGTCTAGCCAAACTCACCACATACATTGTGATGTGCAAAGCTTACGGGTATGAGCCCACACTGACAGTGCTTAAGGGATTTCTAAACCTTTATCCCGGTGGAGATTGGCTTACCTTGGCTAAAAGGGGTGAGCATGATGTCCCATATTTGGTCACCAAACCTTTTACAAACATAAGGAATTGGAAGGGGAAATTCTTTTATATTCAAAATACAATTGTACCTACTCAATACCCTTCACTGTTGAATGAGGAGTTTAAGTATGATGAGAAGCGTTTCAATGATCCTCTGCCCTACAAAGTACAAAGGGACTCTCTGTATCAACATCTCTCTCGTTACCCTATGGATGTACAAAATTTTCCTGAGCCTATCTTGTATATGGCTGGCATTGTTGATCGCTGGGAAGGGTCTCCATTGGAGCCTGTCATTCAACATTGTGGACAAAGTATGTACTATCCTATTTATTTTTATCAAATAACTTATCTGCTGATATTTATCTTTTTCTATTCTTGTTGTAGAAATGGCTTTTCGAAACTTTGTCGTAGCTGGAAGTGGCAAGGATGTTAGCTTCATTCCCAGGGATCCCAAAAAAGACAGCTATGGGGTTGGCTCGCCCTCAATCTCTGTGAACAACAGCGATGTTGATGTTATACTTGCAGTACAAATTGCATCAGCAGGGCCCTCTGAACCTGCGAAGATAGAGTAGACTGGATAATTGGTTGAGAATGTTGCAGATTCTGATGATCCTCCTTCAGGAGATGAGCAAGTCATTGTCTTGGGGTCTTCTGGCATTACGGATAGAGTTCGGAGTAGGAAAGGAACCAATGCCAAAGCTCTTAAGGCAACTCCTAAGAGGAAACTCGTGATACCTACCCCTCTTTCAAGGACCACCAGGAAAAAGAGGTCGCATGGTAAGGCAGTAGGCAAAGCTGTTCTTGAAGTACCCGACAATGATGATGATGTCATTCATGGTTAGTGATTACCCCTGTTTTAAATGATATTGCCATATTTTGTACTTCTAATCTTCCTGTTAGGTCACCATATTGATGTAAACACAAGTATATCTTAGTGAGAGAAAGTAGAGAGAAAGAGAGTGGTATGGAACTTCTATGTGAAATAATAAGTAAAGAGTAATATTGCATAAAAGAACCAACACTCTCAAATGAGAGTTTAAATTATTTATATAGAGCATTAGCTAGGGCAACGCCTACATGGACCTTTCTAATACTCATTTATAGGCCTATGGGCTTACTTCATAAGCCTAGAGCTAATTACAAACATATAAGCCTAATATATTAAGCAACCTATTACAAAACTTAATGACCGACACTTTACATTAATTAAACGTATTCCCAACAATCTCCCCTTAAGGGTTGGTTACCAAAGGTTGCTTGACGTCATCGTTGCTTCATTGGCTTTGACGTCTCTTCAATCTTTATTCTTTGTTCTTGTTCTTTATGATATGGTAAGGTAGTGGTCTGCCTTTCATCAACGTCTTAGCCTCTGGTGTCTTTACGCCTTTCCAACATGCTCATACTTCTTTTGATTTTGAATCTTCATACTTAAGTAGCTCTCAGTTCATTTGCTTTGATCTTCATCTTTAAACTTTGTAGATTCTTTTGAATGATATAGAATCTTTCTTTGAACTTTGCTTTGCTTTGATCATTGTGAGAACTTTCTTTGTGATGTCCGTATGAGCATGTGGAAACTGATGTAATGTTGATGATGGTAATGGTGGTAATAGAACTTCCGGTCTCCATGTGTAACTATGTGAAAACAGTTAGCAATAAAGCATCCAACACTTACAGGTTCGAACTTCGAGATCATTAAAAACATAGTGTGAAAACTTTCTCTAATCCTTACCAAGGCCGTTCCTGAATTGGATACCCTCAAGAGGGATTACACATATATACTGAAGTATATCAACGATTCAGGTGAGTCACTGAAATATACTGAAGTATCACTCCACGACCATAGACCGTTTGAAACCACCGCGAACACTAAGCGTAACCCACAAGGGATTACCGAAGTGACCTGCTGTCAGGGCTATTTGATGTTGACCCTGGTAGGAATTTCCATTCAATCACTAATAATTACATTATTAAATCCTCTCATAAATGTTCTGGCAGATGGCTAGGACTCAAATATTTACGATTAGCGTTCTTATTATTGAACATCAAGTGTAGAAATGTTTAAGTGTGAACTTTTGACGAATCTTGTGGCTCTAGACTCGATTAGTGCGTTTTGATTTTAGTAGTCGGAGGCATGGAGTAGATTGCCTCATTTTCAATGTCAACACTTCTCGGAATGAGAGGTCGATAGATTATGCGAGGTTCTCTGTGAGAAATGAAACAAGTACCTTTTGAGAGATACTTGAGTGGCTAGATGGTTAAGTGTAGTGCATCACTGGGTCCATGACGTCTTTGTCTTCAATACCGATGTCACCTTAGTAACAACCAATAGCATATGAATGGAACCTAGTTTCTGCCCTAAGGTTGAATATTTGGAGGGTTATTTATTTTCACCCTTTTTCATAACTTTTCTTTTTAATTCTTCAACCCCTTTTTTCTCCTTTCTCATATATTTTCCTTTTTTCAATCATACCTAAGGACTTTCTAGTACTAAACTATTTGGTGTTGTCCTTGGGTAGATCCCTCCGGCTCTGGCGGATCATAGGACGTATTTCCTAACCTTAGTCACCTTATAACTCCATGACTATCCTATGTTGCCATAAAACCATTCATTTGAAAATTTCTCAATGTGTTTATTAATATAAGATACGTTTTGATAACACTTTGAGAGTTTTGGATTTTTCAGAAATACTCCCCCTTCACATGTGCTCATGAGTTAAAAATAGAAATTTACACATGTTGGGTGGAGTTCGCACTTTTGAATTGATTGATTCTCAGTGAACCTGACCGATTTGAGACATGCTTACATCACTAGTTAGACTAGCTTGAAGTTATTACACGGCCTGGTCAAGTCCACAGAAAGTTTCTCGAAACGGTACACTCTACTTAGATAAGTCCTCTTCGAGACACGCTTACATCACTGGTTAGACCAGCTTGAAGTTATTACCCGGCTAGGACAAGTCCTTTCGATTACTAACATTTATGTTTCGTCAATTCTTGGGTCAAATCTGAGTCAAGCTCATATGAGATTCCACATTAGTTACCATATTTTAATCACTTTTGTTTTTCTCCCCCTCAAAAATAGCATGTCTTTGTTGTTTTTGAAGAACATTTTGATTAAAATATGCTTTTTGACGTTTGTGGGAAGAAACGAGCGAGAACTTATGGTAATGAACAAAGATTGTTTCAAATACTCCCCCTCAATAAGTGAAATAACTTTTTGAGGTTTTGATTACGAGAGGGAATACTTGTTCTTTTGAGCAGAATTATGAAAAACTTAAGAAATTTGATCAATTCTACTCAAAAGTAAGAAGCTTTCGCTCCTTATATTAGGATTGAGGCACGAAAGCGTACCTCAGGGTCCTTTCTTTACAAAGAACGGGTTGTGCACAAGCCATTCTAATAAAAAAAACAATCAATCAAGAATGTTAAATACTCACAAACTAATCAATCATTCTGGTTGTTGGAATGTCAAGATTGGGAAGCTCGGTCTCCCACCAACATAGCTCTCCAACCGTCTGATCTGATCCCTACGCTTCAACCTCTGTTCAATTCTGGTGATGAACCTACGAACTTCTATAGCTTCCTTTGAATTCCATATTTTGCTCCCGAAGAGGTCTAAGTCCTTTAAGCGGCTATTCAGACCATCACGAACTGACTTCAAGGTGTCATCACAGAACTTATGAATCTCATCGTACGCCATGAAGCAGTTGTGAGCAAAGGCACTTCTGTAGATGAATCCAAATGCAGGTTCTTTCATTAGTATGTACTGTGACTTCTGATTGATGTTGTTGAAGTGAAGAAGTGGTGCTGTTAAGTTCAGCTGCCTCTGATAACTTTCAACACCTAATTGTAGATCTTCAACGCATTCCCGAATGATGATGCTCCTTATGAAGATCAGAAGAGAAGTGATGAATGCAAGCTGAATATCTGTTGGTAGATTACGGAGTTTCCCTTGGACTTTGAGGAGGTACATGTCTTCAATGTCATTTAGGTTCAACCGTGGAAAGTCAGCTTCAGAGAATTCATACTCCTTTTCATCTTGATGCTTGACGACAATCTTCTTAAGAAAGGAGTAGCCCCATTTAGTAGCTGTTGATATAAACTGGATGGCAACAATTCGTTGGTTATGCATGACATCCCCCTTTTTTTGGTCTAGCCTGCTACTGTGGTAGAAGAGCTTTCGCCTTTCATTCCAGTGATGAATCCCTTACACCGCATCTCTATCGTACACCACAAGCTTGTCAACGAATAGATGTGTTGCATCTTTTTCTATTGCGGTGTTTAAGTACCTTGCAACTGGGATTCCAAGGGTTAGGGAGGTTGCATACTTCCTTGCGGATGTGTTTCCATGTTGCAAGAACTCCAGGTCGTTGTTGAAGAAGAAGTGAAACGAAATCCTTGGTTGCTTCAGTTTTCCCACCATTGGTAGTGGCTTGGTCCAATCTGTGTAATATGGTCCAGATTTCTTGGAAGTGTGATCCACGTTGAACTTAGGATTGAGCCAATCGATATCATTGGACATTGCACAAGCAATGTTTTCCAGATGATATTCAAGTTCGATTGCACTCCCGGATCGATCTTTTAGAAGGTTGAAGGCTGCTTTCTTGATCCTTCTGAGTTCCTTTTTGTTGAGTTTCTTAATGTGGAAGACATGCTTTATCTTCTGAACGTATTCCACAGTTCATCCATCCACCGGTTCTCGATCTTCAGCTAGTGGTGGTTGAGCATTGACCATTTCATCAAACCATCCGTATTCGGCTGTGTTGGCGTTGTCAAGCCATTCGGCAACTTTTGGCTGTTTGTCTTTTGAATGTGTTCTGCTCTTGGAGGTTGATGATGATCCAGGTATGGTGTGAGGTTGAGGATTAGGTTGTTCCAAGTTATCAGCACCGGTGTATTCAATATGATCATCTGCTTTGGGTGCTAAGTCGGATGGTTTCGGTTGATTCTGAGTTGTTGTGGTAGTAGAAGGGTTGACCGGTTCCTTATGAGAAGATGAATGACCACCGGTGGACTTTTGTTTCTTTGATTGTGAGTTTGGATCGGGGTCTTTATCTTCTCTTGGTCTCTTTTGAGTGTCAGCCGCCTCCTTGCATGATTTTTTTGACAAATTTGCCGAGATAGCATCCATGATTGCTATTTCTTCTTGAGTCATGGTTGTCTTATCAGATAATTTGTCAAATATTTTAATTTGAAGGTCTTCAAGAGTGAGTTCCTTTGGTGCTGGAACTGTGCGAAGAGTGAGGGGAGTAGAAGAAATCACTTCATTGACAATTTGTCTGATAGTTTTATGGAGTTGCTCTTTCAACGGCTTGAGCTGATGTTTCAACTCTTTTGAATAACTTTTACCAGGTTTGTCATCAGATATTCTTCAGTGTACTTCATAATCAGCATATCCATATCAGCTTGGACATCTCTTGACAAGTATGCATCAACCCTTTGCTTGGTTTGTTGTAGATCAATCATCTGATTGGTTAAACCAGTGACAAGGCTCGTGAGTGTTTCAACTTTATCTTCAAGTTTGTTGTGTTTTTTGAATCGAGCTTTCTTTACGGCTTTTTGAACTTTGACTTTGGCTCGAGACATCCATGTGTCAGCTGGTTTCTTGTTTGATTTGTAAGTGGATTTTGATGTTGTTTGTGTTAGTAGAGGTGATGATTCGGGAATGGCCGAAGTGTCTTTGTGAATATTTGTTTCTAAGTCTTTGTGTAATGGAGGAGAAGTTTCTGGTTTGTGATCGGGATTGTCTATGATGTAGTTATCAGCTTCATCACGTAATCTTTCTTCTTCAGCTAGTTTGGCATCCTCAATCTCTTTATGTTTCCTTTCTTCTTCTTCTTTAGCTATTTCCTTCATGGCGACTTCTTCTACAGCCTTTCTTACATCATCATCAGTTATCCATAAGTTCTCCCCCATATCATCATGTTGGTCTTCAGTATCATGCATTTCCTCATCCTCTGGTTGTTCGTTTCGTTCATGGACAATCATTGTAGACTCTTGGTGTTCCGTGTCTGTACCTTGTTCCTTACTGGGTTGATTAACCAGATCAGGATTAGGTGTAATGATTGGTTGAGCTCTACTGCTGGAACCCCCTTCCTCACTGGGTTGATTAACCAGAAGAGGAGGTGGTTGTTGTCCTTCAAATGCCGTTATTCTGCTTTGTTGAAGGCCAATCTTCATATTACTCTTTACTTATTATTTCACATAGAAGTTCCATACCACTCTCTCTCTACTTTCTCTCACTAAGATATACTTGTGTTTACATCAATATGGTGACCTAACAAGTTGTATCATTCGCCTAATAGTTGCTTGAAGTGTGTGTTTTTTGGTTACTCGTACCTTCTTTCTTATTTTCTTCAAAATTTTTGCATATTTCTTTGTTTCTTACACTCAAATCTTGAAGCTTGAAAAGTTTTAAGGTTGATATAGTGTTTAGAAACTTAGATATTGCATAAAGTCTATTACTTTATAGTTTAAATATCGTTTTCTACTTGTTTTTTTTACGTTCGTACCTTCTTACGAATAACCTCAAATTTCAACTTTAGTGTTAAAGGCCTAAACTTTATTGTTATTTACGTGTTTTTGAAGAGATTTGACCAAAAGAAACTTGTGGAAATCGTATCTTTTATGCCCAAAACGTATTTTGAAAAATTTGGTCATTTTACGAATAAGTGTTAAAGTTTACGAGTAAGCAGCAAAAACCCTTAGTTTACGCATAACTTTGGTCAAAACCCTTAGTTTACACATAACCTCAGTCAAAACCCTTACTTTATGCACAAGCAGCAAAGTTTACGCATAAGTCTCTAGTTTACGAATAAGCGTGAATTTTCAGTTTCGTCAACGAGCAAAGGTTACTCAGTACTTCCCTAGCTTGGATAAGCTTGTGGAATACTTCGACTTGTGATATCTTTCAGGCTTGGATAAGTTTGAAAGGTTATTTGGTTTTTCTATGTCTTACGACTAAGAACCAGAAACTTACGCGTAAGAACCTAATCTTACGAGTAAGGCCAACGTTTACGCGTAAGATCATAGTTTACGCGTAAGATCTTAGTTTACGCGTAAGATCAGAGTTTACAAGTATGACCAGATGTTACGACTCAGACCAAATTTTAAACTAAGGAAATCACATTTCAATTAGCTACAAAGATCCATCATCCACACAAGTAACAACACATCAAAAATCATGTCTCATCCACCATACTTCAACTATTTTCATCAACAACAACAGTATCCTCAACAACAACTACTCATGCAACAACATCAATTCTATCCACAACAACAATTCCCTCAGCAACAACCATATCCTCAACAACAACCAATGCAAACCTTCCCACTTCCTGCAAAACAACCACATTGGTTTGATCAAATGTGTGAGGCTATCAGCAACCAACAATCTAGACATGAAGCTGGATTACTTGAAACACCACCAATGCTCACTCATGGAAATTATGTTCAATGGGCAAGTCGATTCTTAATGTTCATAGAACTCAAGAAACCTCATGGCAAATATCTGAAAAAGGTTATACTTGAAGATCCTTTCCAAATGCCAACTATAGCGGTTCCAGGAGATGCAACTGCTGTTCCTCCAAGACCTGACACCGTGACCCCTGTTCCTGAGAATCAACTAACAGCAGAGCAAATACTTCACCATGAAGTAGATGAACTTGCAATGTCGTATATTCTTCAGGGTATACCTAATCCGATCTTCCGAAGTATTGATGCTCAGAAACAACTAAGGATATGTGGGAACACGTTCATCTCTTGATGGAAGGCACTGAACTGAACCAAGAAGACACGGAATCCAAACTTTACCTCGAATATACAATGTTCATGATTGAATCAGGGGAGTCACTTGAATCTTATTACCATCAGTTCACAAACATCATCAATGATCTGGACAGACACAACATTGTTTTACCAAGGATTGCAATCAATACTAAGTTTCTAAGTTGTCTTGGTCCAGATTGGAAAAAATATGTCACGTTTGTTCGCCAAGCCAAAAATCTTCACAATGCATCGTATGGGTTGTTGTATGATTATCTGAAGCACTATCAATCTGAAGTTGACAAAGATCGAGCTCTCCGCGGAACGTATTCACCTCCTACACATCCAAACTCATTGGCACTGATAGCTCAATCTCACTTTGCTCCATCTCCACAATCAAACCATGCATTTGTCCAACAACAACATCACTTTTCCTACCCTAAACAAACCCCATCAACCCAACTCATTCCATATGAGTCGACACAGCAATCAACTGACAATCAACTGGTCCCCTATGACAACACTGACACCATGTTCTACACAAACACAAACAATGACGAAGACGATGCATTCAACTCTTTGAATCAAGGATTTGCACTCATTGCTCGTGCCTTCAGCAAATTTTCAAACAAATCCAACAATCGTCTCAGCACTTTATCTAGCACAAGGAATCAAGCTGTTGTACAAGATGGACGAGTTAAAATACAGAATCGTAGTTATGGAAGAACGGGATCAGGTGGTTATATGGGAAATTCAGGAAATGGGCAACAGTTTAATGCAACTGGTGGAAATAGGAACAATGCTGGTGCACCTCAAAGAAGGGTTGAAATTGTTGAAACAGGGAATACAAAAACTGGGAACACGATGGTTAAGTGCTATAACTGCAATGGGAAGGGTCATCTGGCTAATGCATGTCCTAAACCTAGAGTCAGAGGAAGTGAATTTCATGAACTCAAATAAGTACATTTTATTATCATCATTTGTCCTATTTATTTGACTTGTTTTATTATATTATATATGAGAATTGATACGTTAATGTTTACTTTAGTAATTCTCAGGTAAAAACAAGTATTATGTGAAACTTGGCAATTTTGGACTAATTATGGAGCAAAACAAGCAAGATGTTAAGAGTCTACTGAAATGTACAAGATCAAGATCATTCTGCTCCAGATACGCCGCAACATACTTCTTACATACGGCGTATTACTATCAAGATTTCACAAGCTACAATCCAAGACAGCAAAGGACATGCACCGCATAGAGAAATGGAGTTACGCCGCATCTTAAGGCGGTGTACGAATATTCCTGAATATATTAATCTTGGACCCCACGCGAAGTTAAGTCAATGCGCCGCATCTACTTATCCTATGCGCCGCATCTAACCCTCAGACAGAAACTATAAATACCCCAAGGCCAGACGAATTTCGAGACTAGACTTTAGAGACCGAAGACAGAAGAACCCTAGGAGACGAATTCAGACGTATTAGCAGCACAAGGCACACCCTGAACGAAGATACAAGAGCTGTAAGAAGGTCCTGCATGTATTCAATTCATTAAGTAGTTTTGTTTTATTGTATTAGTACACTTTAATTCATCAGGATTGATGGGCTGATGTCATGTGACTACGGAATATCATGTCCACCCCTTAAAATTGCTTTCCCATTAATTAAAGTTTATATGTTGATGTCTTTGGTGACTTTTATTAGTGCATTGATAACCTCTGTGTCTAGCTGAGCATTGCTTGGGTCGCCATGCCCCTTCCTCGCCTATCTATTCTAGCGTATACGAAACGTGGGCATCACAAATGCTCAATATTCTAGGATAGTGGGATAGACATAAGTGATCATTAAGGGTTTACTCACCGATAATATTAGAGGCAACGAGAAAGGGTTAATTATATACACTTCGTATAAAACTAGCAATAAAACAAGTGACAAGCTACTTAATTATCAGGACAGGTCTTCTTATTGTCTCAAGTATCTATCTGTGTACGTGTGTGCTAATCGCTGATTCGTGCTCATTAGTTTAGTTTACTATTTAATCATAACCAAACCGTGCCAGTCTCTCAGGCTGAACCCCCTTGCGTTAGATTAGGTTGTACAGCTAACTTAAGATATTAAAATACTGATTAGAATAACTAGATAATACGTTCCACTCTTAGTGATCGACACTCTACTTACCATTATATTCATACTGACCGGGTACACTGCTCGTTAAGTGTGTGTGTGTGTTATTGATAAGTCGGCTAAATATAAATTTGAAACTTGAGTAGGCATTAATACTGCTAAACCGCAACGACACACGCGCGCATCAAGTTTTTGGCGCCGTTGCCGGGGATATAAAAGAATTAGAACAAAACGCAGCGCATCAAGTTTTTGGCGCCGTTGCCGGGAGTGAATTGTTATTATCTGTTAATTTGATTAGTATTTTAATTAGGTTTTTCTTTTTAATTTTTAGATTCTAACCACTAACCCTGTTATATATTAGATAGATTGCATTCATTGTATATTTGCATATTTTCTGTTTTTGTGTGTTTTTATTTTCTTTAATTTTTGTTTCCTTTTGTTTATTTTTATTTTAGTTTTTTTTTTTCTGTATTTTTCTGCATTCTGCTATCGTTGTACTGAGCTGATACAAATGATACGGCGCATCTGTTTTCACAGATACGGCGTATTGTGTTTAATTTTTATAAAATACAACGCGTTTAATAAATTCGAGTACGACGCATTTTTCCCCAAGATACGGCGTATTCTGTTTTTAATAAGAAATTTTTCTAAACCCTAACGCCATACGACGCATCTGTTTTAACAGATACGGCGTATTTTATATTTAAAGTTAAAAACAGTTTTTGAATTATTAAACAGATACGACGCATCGATCTCTATCGATACGGCGCATCTTCTAAATCAAAAATCTTGTATTTTAAAACGTAACGAAAATACGGCGCATTAGCTTTTGTTAATACGACGCATTTAATTTTAATAAATATAAACGATTTTTCATAATTTAAACCGGATACGGCGCATTCTAAAATTATAAGCGGCATATCTGTTTTCTGAATAAAAGTCTGATTAAATTTTAACGAAATAAGATACGGCGTATCCAACTTTTTGGATACGGCGCATCGTCTACTGATATCAGCAACTTTTATTTTACTTTGATTGTTTCACTCTTCTTTTGCACGAGTAAGTTTTATTTCAGGAATATGGACGATCCGGATATTACAATGGAAGAATATGTTAGGTTTGAAGAGGAAAAAGCCTTGAGCAATAATCAGGAGTATAACTAGAAGAGAGCAAGATATTGTGCACAAGTCATTGAGACGAAAGAAATTAGTATGGAAGAATACTTGTTGCTAGAAAAGGTTAAGTCAAAGAAAGAAAGAAATGGGTTGCCATTTCAACACACTTGGTGTATGTCAAATGATGATGAGGAGGAGTCATATACCGTGAAACCAATTCCGGCAATTGTTATTGATAGTACTTTTTCTTCGGAGATTGCACAAGATGATGTGTATACGGAACCCTACGTTGAAGAATATTCTGCAATCGTATTACCACCATTAGACAATCCAACGGATGAAGGTGAAAAGCATTCTAATTTTGATTTCGAACCATTTGACGCCATAATTTATGATGACCTACCTAAACCAGATTTTGACCCAACGAGGGATTTTGAAGAAATCTGGGATTACTTATTTAAGGATAAAATTCAGGACGATTATGAAATTGCAAGACCACTAGTTGAAGATGGAGATTCACAAGATGAATTGGAGTCACTTACAACACAAAGTGGTACAAATTTATTTAATATTATTAATCCCGTTACTAATAATCTTGCTTGTTTTCCTAAACAGGTTGCAAAACAAAAGAATGATGAGGTGAAATTTATTACACTACCTATTGAAGCACATGAAGCACTTGTGATCAACCCGTTTTTAGTGGAGCTCGAGGAAGAGTTTGGTGATGAGCTCTTAAACATTGCTATGATTGATGAAGATGATGATTTCGACCCTATGAAGTATATGGAGGAACTCGAACTTTTACTTGCCAAAGACCCTTTCTCATCTTCTGCGGAAGTCAAGGGACGCCTTACTACCAAAGAGACTAACCAAAAAGAAAGGAGACTCATTTTTCCTCAACATACTACTCTTTCAGATAAAGTGGTCAAGTCATCCAATTTATCAACCAAACCGGGTGTGTTAAATTCTAAATAGTATTATAGATTCCTGCATTCTTGTGGATATATCATTTTTGAAGATTAAACGTTCTCATCCACAAGAAAGTTGATTTTTGCTCTTATACGAATAATGGAGGATCATACCGAGCAAATCTCAGGGGAGTTTTTCTGTTCTAATTCTTTTATTTTCCAGTTTTTAACCTTTGACACAAACAACGAGGACGTTGTTTAACTTAAGTGGGGGGATTGGAGAATTAGAACACTTACTTGTCCTAAACTTTTTCAAAATATGCTTAAAATGCGCTTAATATATCAAAATTTAAAATTTTTTAGCATGTTTTTGTTTAAAGTCTAAATTACATAGCTGCACACATAACATTATTTTCAAAAATTGTGAACTTTTAAAAATTCACAAATCTATGAGTGTGCCGGTGACTTGTAAACTTTAGAACTTGGCTTATATACTATTCGAGACCACCATAATAAGTATTATCTATATAATTGGAATGACTTGTCTAAATTGGTAAATTTCTAGGATTACACCCAAATAGCCTTTATATGTTATGTGATATTAACTAACTACACTGGTTAGTTAACCCCTGTATAAACCCTTTGTTACTCTCACTTTTAGAGTAAGATACCCCTAGAAAAACACTCAGAGCCATTCCTTTCGTTTCTTACACCTTTGTTATAATGTTTCGTTACACCCTTACACCTTAGCCTACCCTGTAGATTAAAATCCGTGGTTGGTTAATTGCTTTAGGCAAAGTGTGTTTCCTTACATTACCTGTGTTCACGTGCGTAATTCATTATCTTTGGTTAGGTCGGGAAATTGCACAATGCAATTGGTATGAGAGTAAATATTGTATATCTTTGAGTTTATTTTTCGTGTGTTTACTACTTTCACTATTACAGTATTTTTGAAAGTATGAAGATTATGAAAAAATTATCCGGAAAAATAGTGATAGTAAAGTTGTGAAATTTTACACATATATGTCATTGTCTTAAAAAAAAAAAAAAAAAATCGAAAAAATTGAGAAGAAAAAGAAAAAGGAAAAGTTGGAAGTTTGTTTTAACCAACTTATGTAAAGTTTTGTATTAAGTGGGAGATATCACCACTAGTTGTTGTATATTATATTTATGGATTGAATGGGAGTTGGCCGTTATGGGAACGCCAGCTAAGGATTATTCTTTGATTGAGATCTTGTTGAGTATAATTCGTGTCTACCTAAAGCGTGTGTTTCAAGTGTTAAAGCGTGAGTTATTCAATGATATGAGTCTTAATCATGGGATGGTTGGGAAAGTAATTTACCACACTTAGGATTTTAATTTATCTGTTTTGTTTATTTTTTATTTTACACCAATTTGTATCCCAAATATTATCCATACCCTATATCATTCATTATCCAAACCTTTGATTTATTGAGATTAGGGATTTGAGCAATCTTAAGTATCGTAGTCTTGGATTCGGCTATGTATTTATGATTTTGTCGCCCTTTTTGATATAATATTATTGGTAAAGATTACTTGGTCCTATCTTTAGCCCATTCGAGTTAAGGATTTGAGCAATTGCAAGTATCGCGGTCGTGGATTCGATCATGTATTTGTGATTTTGTCGCCTTTTCTGGAATGTGAGATCGATAGAGATTAAGAAGAATGATTAACCCTTAACTAACAAACCCTTTTTTACCGCTTTAGACTTGTTATTCCTTGGCTATAGTGGGGGAGATGCGTATACTTGCCAATCTTATGATAGAATATTCGTCACGACTGGACAGTTAAATGATTAGATTTGCTTTTATCGAAATATCTTATTTTATTTCTAATTTGTTAAGTGTTTGGTTGTGCAATTATGACAAAACGAATACATGCTTAAATATAAAAATAAATCCTAATATCTTTTAGGATACATTTTCATAAGATTTATTCTAAGGTTTACTTGGGGACAAGTAAAGTTCAAGTGGGGGGATATTTGATGAACTCAAATAAGTATATTTTATTATCTTCATTTGTCCTATTTATTTGACTTGTTTTATTATATTATATATGAGAATTAATACGTTAATGTTTACTTTTGTAATTCTCAGGTAAAAACAAGTATTATGTGAAACTTGGCGATTTTGGACTAATTATGGAGCAAAACAAGCAAGATGTTAAGAGTCTACTGAAATGTACAAGATCAAGATCATTCTGCTCCAGATACGCCGCAACATACTTCTTACATACGGCGTATCACTATCAAGATTTCACAAGTTACAATCCAAGACAGCAAAGGACATGCGCCGCATAGAGAAATGGAGTTACGCTGCATCTTAAGGCGGTGTACGAATATTCCTGAATATATTAATCTTGGACCCCACGCGAAGTTAAGTCAATGCGCCGCGTCTACTTATCCTATGCACCGCATCTAACCCTCAGACAGAAACTATAAATACCCCAAGGCCAGACGAATTTCGAGACTAGACTTTAGAGACCGAAGACAGAAGAACCCTAGGAGACGAATTCAGACGTATTAGCAGCACAAGGCACACCCTGAACGAAGATACAAGAGCTGTAAGAAGGTCCTGCATGTATTCAATTCATTAAGTAGTTTTGTTTTATTGTATTAGTACACTTTAATTCATCAGGATTGATGGGCTGATGTTATGTGACTACGGAATATCATGTCCACCCCTTAAAATTGCTTTCCCATTAATTAAAGTTTATATGTTGATGTCTTTGGTGACTTTTATTAGTGCATTGATAACCTCTGTGTCTAGCTGATCATTGCTTGGGTCGCCATGCCCCTTCCTCGCCTATCTATTCTAGCGTATACGAAACGTGGGCATCACAAATGCTCAATATTCTAGGATAGTGGGATAGACATAAGTGATCATTAAGGGTTTACTCGCCGATAAGATTAGAGCCAACGAGAAAGGGTTAATTATATACACTTCATATAAAACTAGCAATAAAACAAGTGACAAGCTACTTAATTATCAGGACAGGTCTTCTTATTGTCTCAAGTATCTATCTGTGTACGTGTGTGCTAATCGCTGATTCGTGCTCATTAGTTTAGTTTACTATTTAATCATAACCAAACCGTGCCAGTCTCTCAGGCTGAACCCCCTTGCGTTAGATTAGGTTGTACAGCTAACTTAAGATATTAAAATACTGATTAGAATAACTAGATAATACGTTCCACTCTTAGTGATCGACACTCTACTTACCATTATATTCATACTGACCGGGTACACTGCTCGTTAAGTGTGTGTGTGTTTATTGATAAGTCGGCTAAATATAAATTTAAAACTTGAGTAGACATTAATACTGCTAAACCGCAACGACACACGCGCGCATCAAGTTTTTGGCGCCGTTGCCGGGGATATAAAAGAATTAGAACAAAACGCAGCGCATCAAGTTTTTGGCGCCGTTGCCGGGGAGTGAATTGTTATTATCTGTTAATTTGATTAGTATTTTAATTAGGTTTTTCTTTTTAATTTTTAGATTCTAACCACTAACCCTGTTATATATTAGATAAATTGCATTCATTGTATATTTGCATATTTTCTGTTTTTGTGTGTTTTTATTTTCTTTAATTTTTGTTTCCTTTTGTTTATTTTTATTTTAGTTTTTTGTTTTTCTGTATTTTTCTGCATTCTGCTATCGTTGTACTGTGCTGATACAAACGATACGGCGCATCTGTTTTCACAGATACGGCGTATTGCGTTTAATTTTTATAAAATACAACGCGTTTAATAAATTCGAGTACGACGCATCTTTCCCCAAGATACGGCGTATTCTGTTTTAACAGATACGGCGTATTTTCTATTTAAATTAAAAACAGTTTTCGAATTATTAAACAGATACGACGCATCGATCTCTATCGATACGGCGCATCTTCTAAATCAAAAATCTTGTATTTTGAAACGTAACGAAAATACGGCGCATTAGCTTTTGTTAATACGACGCATTTAATTTTAATAAATATAAACGATTTTTGATAATTTAAACCGGATACGGCGCATTCTAAAATTATAAGCGGCGTATCTATTTTCTGAATAAAAGTCTGATTAAATTTTAACGAATATAAGATACGGCGTATCCAACTTTTTGGATACGGCGCATCGTCTACTGATATCAGCAACTTTTATTTTACTTTGATTGTTTCACTCTTCTTTTGCACGAGTAAGTTTTATTTCAGGAAGATGGACGATCCGGATATTACAATGGAAGAATATGTTAGGTTTGAAGAGGAAAAAGCCTTGAGCAATAATGAGGAGTATAACTAGAAGAGAGCAAGATATTGTGCACAAGTCATTGAGACGAAAGAAATTAGTATGGAAGAATACTTGTTGCTAGAAAAGGTTAAGTCAAAGAAAGAAAGAAATGGGTTGCCATTTCAACACACTTGGTGTATGTCAAATGATGATGAGGAGGAGTCATATACCGTGAAACCAATTCCGGCAATTGTTATTGATAGTACTTTTTCTCCGGAGATTGCACGAGATGATGTGTATACGGAACCCTACATTGAAGAATATTCTGCAATCGTATTACCACCGTTAGACAATCCAACGGATGAAGATGAAAAGTATTCTAATTTTGATTTCGAACCATTTGACGCCATAGTTTATGATGACCTACCTAAACCAGATTTTGACCCAACGAGGGATTTTGAAGAAATTTGGGATTACTTATTTAAGGATAAAATTCGGGACGATTATGAAATTGCAAGACCACTAGTTGAAGATGGAGATTCACAAGATGAATTGGAGTCACTTACAACACAAAGTGGTACGAATTTATTTAATATTATTAATCCCGTTACTAATAATCTTGCTAGTTTTCCTAAACAGTTGCAAAACAAAAGAATGATGAGGTCAAATTTATTACACTACCTATTGAAGCACGTGAAGCACCTGTGATCAACCCGTTTTTGGTGGAGCTCGAGGAAGAATTTGGTGATGAGCTCTTAAACATTGCTATGATTGATGAAGATGATGATTTCGACCCTATGAAGGATATAGAGGAACTCGAACTTTTACTTGCCAAAGACCCTTTCTCATCTTCTGCGGAAGTCAAGGGACGCCTTACTACCAAAGAGACTAACCAAGAAGAAAGGAGACTCATTTTTCCTCAACACACTACTCTTTCAGATGGAATGGTCAAGTCATCCAATTTATCAACCAAACTGGGTGTGTTAAAGTCTGAATGGTATTATAGATTCCTGCATTTCTGTGGATACATCATCTATGAAGCTTAAACGTTCTAATCCACAAGAAAGTTGATTTTTGCTCTTATACGAATAATGGAGGATCATACCGAGCAAATCTCAGGGGAGTTTTTCTGTTCTAATTCTTTTATTTTCCAGTTTTTAACCTTTAACACAAACAACGAGGACGTTGTTTAACTTAAGTGGGGGGATTGGAGAATTAGAACACTTACTTGTCCTAAATTTTTTCAAAATATGCTTAAAATGCGCTTAATATATCAAAATTTAAAATTTTTTAGCATGTTTTTGTTTAAAGTCTAAATTACATAGCTGCACACATAACATTATTTTCAAAAATTGTGAACTTTTAAAAATTCACAAATCTATGAGTGTGCCGGTGACTTGTAAACTTTAGAACTTGGCTTATATACTATTCGAGACCACCATAATAAGTATTATCTATATAATTGGAATGACTTGTCTAAATTGGTAAATTTCTAGGATTACACCCAAATAGCCTTTATATGTTATGTGATATTAACTAACTACACTGGTTAGTTAACCCCTGTATAAACCCTTTGTTACTCTCACTTTTAGAGTAAGATACCCCTAGAAAAACACTCAGAGCCATTCCTTTCGTTTCTTACACCTTTGTTATAATGTTTCGTTACACACCCTTACACCTTAGCCTACCCTGTAGATTAAAATCCGTGGTTGGTTAATTGCTTTAGGCAAAGTGTGTTTCCTTACATTACATGTGTTCACGTGCGTAATTCATTATCTTTGGTTAGGTCGGGAAATTGCACAATGCAATTGGTATGAGAGTAAATATTGTATATCTTTGAGTTTATTTTTCGTGTGTTTACTACTTTCACTATTACAGTTATTTTTGAAAGTATGAAGATTATGGAAAAATTATCCGGAAAAATAGTGATAGTAAAGTTGTGAAATTTTACAGATATATGTCATTGTCTTAAAAAAAAAAAAAAAAAAATAATCGAAAAAATTGAGAAGAAAAAGAAAAAGGAAAAGTTGGAAGTTTGTTTTAACCAACTTATGTAAAGTTTTGTATTAAGTGGGAGATATCACCACTAGTTGTTGTATATTATATTTATGGATTGAATGGGAGTTGGCCGTTATGGGAACGCCAGCTAAGGATTATTCTTTGATTGAGATCTTGTTGAGTATAATTCGTGTCTACCTAAAGCGTGTGTTTCAAGTGTTAAAGCGTGAGTTATTCAATGATATGAGTCTTATTCATGGGATGGTTGGGAAAGTAATTTACCACACTTAGGATTTTAATTTATCTGTTTTGTTTATTTTTTATTTTACACCAATTTGTATCCCAAATATTATCCATACCCTATATCATTCTTTATCCAAACCTTTGATTTATTGAGATTAGGGATTTGAGCAATCTTAAGTATCGTAGTCGTGGATTCGGCTATGTATTTATGATTTTGTCGCCCTTTTTGATATAATATTATTGGTAAAGATTACTTGGTCCTATCTTTAGCCCATTCGAGTTAAGGATTTGAGCAATTGCAAGTATCGTGGTCGTGGATTCGATCATGTATTTGTGATTTTGTCACCTTTTCTGGAATGTGAGATCGATAGAGATTAAGAAGAATGATTAACCCTTAACCAACAAACACTTTTTACCGCTTTAGACTTGTTATTCCTTGGCTTTAGTGGGGGAGATGCGTATACTTGCCAAGCTTATAATAGAATATTCGTCACGACTGGACAGTAAAACGATTAGATTAGCTTTTATCGAAATATCTTATTTTATTTCTAATTCGTTAAGTGTTTGGTTGTGCAATTATGACAAAATGAATACATGCTTAAATATAAAATAAAATCCTAATATCTTTTAGGATACATTTTCATAAGATTTATTCTAAGGTTTACTTGGGGACAAGTAAAGTTCAAGTGGGGGGATATTTGATGAACTCAAATAAGTACATTTTATTATCATCATTTGTCCTATTTATTTGACTTGTTTTATTATATTATATATGAGAATTGATACGTTAATGTTTACTTTAGTAATTCTCAGGTAAAAACAAGTATTATGTTAAACTTGGCGATTTTGGACTAATTATGGAGCAAAACAAGCAAGATGTTAAGAGTCTACTGAAATGTACAAGATCAAGATCATTCTGCTCCAGATACGCCGCAACATACTTCTTACATACGGCGTATCACTATCAAGATTTCACAAGTTACAATCCAAGACAACAAAGGACATGCGCCGCATAGAGAAATGGAGTTACGCTGCATCTTAAGGCGGTGTACGAATATTCCTGAATATATTAATCTTGGACCCCACGCGAAGTTAAGTCAATGCGCCGCATCTACTTATCCTATGCGCCGCATCTAACCCTCAGACAGAAACTATAAATACCCCAAGGCCAGACGAATTTCGAGACTAGACTTTA
Organism: Artemisia tridentata subsp. tridentata; assembly: GCA_021014915.2. NCBI lineage: Eukaryota > Viridiplantae > Streptophyta > Magnoliopsida > Asterales > Asteraceae > Artemisia > Artemisia tridentata. Next base: position 191,868,028 of record CP139505.1, on the reverse strand, counting down.
GAGACCGAAGACAGAAGAACCCTAGGAGACGAATTCAGACGTATTAGCAGCACAAGACACACCCTGAACGAAGATACAAGAGCTGTAAGAAGGTCCTGCATGTATTCAATTCATTAAGTAGTTTTGTTTTATTGTATTAGTACACTTTAATTCATCAGGATTGATGGGCTGATGTCATGTGACTACGGAATATCATGTCCACCCCTTAAAATTGCTTTCCCATTAATTAAAGTTTATATGTTGATGTCTTTGGTGACTTTTATTAGTGCATTGATAACCTCTGTGTCTAGCTGAGCATTGCTTGGGTCGCCATGCCCCTTCCTCGCCTATCTATTCTAGCGTATACGAAACGTGGGCATCACAAATGCTCAATATTCTAGGATAGTGGGATAGACATAAGTGATCATTAAGGGTTTACTCGCCGATAATATTAGAGCCAACGAGAAAGGGTTAATTATATACACTTCATATAAAACTAGCAATAAAACAAGTGACAAGCTACTTAATTATCAGGACAGGTCTTCTTATTGTCTCAAGTATCTATCTGTGTACGTGTGTGCTAATCGCTGATTCGTGCTCATTAGTTTAGTTTACTATTTAATCATAACCAAACCGTGCCAGTCTCTCAGGCTGAACCCCCTTGCGTTAGATTAGGTTGTACAGCTAACTTAAGATATTAAAATACTGATTAGAATAACTAGATAATACGTTCCACTCTTAGTGATCGACACTCTACTTACCATTATATTCATATTGACCGGGTACACTGCTCGTTAAGTGTGTGTGTGTTATTGATAAGTCGGCTAAATATAAATTTAAAACTTGAGTAGGCATTAATACTGGTAAACCGCAACGACACACGCGCGCATCAAGTTTTTGGCGCCGTTGCCGGGGATATAAAAGAATTAGAACAAAACGCACCGCATCAGGAAGTGAATTTCATAAGCAGGCATTACTTCTAGCTCTAAAGGATGAATCAGGAGGAACTCTCACAGACAAAGAAAACAGCTTTATGGCTAATGCTTATTCAGATGATGAGATGGAGGATTTGGAAGCAAATGCAGTTGTGATGTTAATGGAAAATATGCAGGAACTTCACATGAGTGACACAGGCTCAGTGTATGACACTGATGGTCTGTCTCAGGTACCTAATCCACATACATGCCTGATAAATGAAATTGCATCACCATCTGTATCTGCACCAGAGGAGGAACAAATTCTTCAAAATGATTCATTATTATCTACTCAAGATGATGAACAAATGAACACTGTTGTTACATTTGATGATGATGATGATGATCAAATTAACCCAGTTGTTACATTTGATGATCAAATTAATAACGATACCAATGATTAAATTGAACAAAATGAACCTTCTCCTGGTCCAGATCCAGAACTCATGTCCTTACTCTTGACCACCCAATCCCAATTTGAAAAATGTAATGAAATCAATAAAACAATAAAAGCAAAAGTTGCATCATTAACTGTGGATCTTTGGTGCTGCAAAATACAATTAACAAATTTTGAAACACAAGAAAAACGAGAACAAAGTTTTGAAGTTGCATTTCAAAAGGCTTATGTCAAAGAACAAGAGTTACAACATCAAATACGAGAATTAACTGTTTCCAACAATAACTTGATTTCTAAATTGGAATAAGAAAAATTTGAACACAAACAACAAGTTGAACATCTCAATTCAGAACTTTTGAAACAAAAACTGAGATGTCCACTTGCCAAGCTAGTTTTTCTGAACACAAACAAAAGTCAAGGAAACGAATTGATTCTTACCTTGATGAAATTGTCGAATTAGAAATCAAATTAAAAGAGTTTCAAAACGTTATTTACAAAACTGGTGAGTTTATCACAACAATACAAAAGCTCACTTTAAAACCAAATCCCCAAGGTTATGGTTTTGCTCTTGGTGATGATAAACCACGTTTTCTACACACAACACTCAAAGAAAATCCAAAGTTGTATAGTGCAGAACAGTTACTTGATGATAAAATTGTGCCTGTTGTTGTATATAATTGTGAGGAAGAACAGGAACAAGATTAAGAGAGTCAAACAAAAATGAGCAACGTCACATATTACAAACCATTTGATTATTCAAAATTGCCTCATATTTTTGACACCTTCGTTCCTCAAAAGGATAAAACAGAACAACCATGGTTCATCATACAAATTCATGAATCTTCTTCTGATGTTGGTCCCGTTAAACCAGTGGTACAAATAAATGGCCCTTTACCAACCTCTGGTGAAATTGTACCATTGCCTAAACGATGTCTTGTGCTTAGGTATTTTGATACGGTTATGGAAGACATCAAACTTTTAAAACAAGCAATTGAACGTAACTCAGAGATAAAAGTTTCCATTTTTCAATTTGCTTACGAAAAAGAAAAGAGAGAAATTTTTCAAACACAATTTTTACCATATGTTCAACATTTGCGTCTTTGTGCTACACACTGTGAACAGGAACTCCAAAAGGAAGTAACATCCATGATGAACATTTTCAAGCTACAGAGAACTCGATTTCCAAACAAAAACGCCGAAACAATGTTTTACAAATTGAAGTAGATCGACTATTGGAAGATGTTCTAACTTCTGATATTATCTCTGTGATTATGAATTCTATTTATGAATTTTGCAATTCTATACTTGTTGATAATCACACCACTGACACTGAAATGTTGAGACACAAAATTGAGACTTTAAAAAGAGAAAATGAGAGAATCATTAAACACAATGATGATGTGCAACGTAAACTTTCAACAGAAAATTTTCAACTTAATCAGAAGCTTCAATGGTGTCAAACTCAGAGTCTTGATTTTGAAGTAAAATTGCAAAGTCAAAATGAAACAATGTCTTTTCAAAACAGTCACACGTAAAAAGTTGAGAATCTTGATGATGAAAATGCTGTTTTAAAATGTCAAATTTTCAAATATCAAAAGGAAATCGAGCATTTAAAAACTGAGTTCAAAACCATTTATGACTCATTAAAAATGACTTGATCTCAGCTTTTGAGGGAAAATGATGAATGTCGCCAAAATCGTAATGAAACCGTTCGCTTAAATAGAGAACTCGATTCAAAAATTCAACAAAAGATCACATTATCATTGAACTTAAAGAGAAAATTCAGTTACTAGAAAAAGGAAAGTTTGTTAACACAAATGTGATTGCACCTGGAATGTACAAAATGGACACAACATCTAGGCAAACATCCACTCAGACTACTAATTTGATTTCTTCCACTTCTACAGGAATAGTCCCCACTAATAGCGTTAGCAGATCAAAGCGTAAGAGCAACAAATGGAAGAATAGGATCTTGCAACGTAGAAGCGGAAAACTAGAAGACCCAGAAGTAGAAGATCGACTTAGGAATTTGAATAAAACTAATGTTGCATCTGATTTAGATTCTAATTTGGCAAATTGTAATCGTACTATTAGTGTAACGAATGATGAATCTTTGAATGTTTTGAATGTTAATGCATCTTGTGTGTTTTGTCGTAATAATATGTTATCTGGTGATCATACAAAATGTGTAGCTAACTCCCTTTTAACTCATAACAAGAAACGTACATCTGGCAGTACATCAAGGCCCACTATTGCTTCTAAGTCTGTGCTAGGAAAACCGCTAGTTGTAGTTTCTCAAAATGCCTTAGATACTCCCATAGTTGCAAAGATAAATCCTAAGATAGTGCAATCACCTAGCGAATTCACTAAGACAAAAGCACGAAATAGTTGGACATGGCAACGTTGGTTACAAAGGACACCTAGTTTTAAATGGATACCTATGAATTTTAATGTGTGTTCTTCTAACCCAACGGAACCTACAAATTCTTTGGGTTCCACCCTTACCTTTATTCCACCTTCGTCGTCTTCGTGTGATGCAGTTGATCCAAATCGTTCTATGGATTGTTGATAGTGGCTGTACCTGACATATGACAGGCAATCTCAAACTGTTAGTAAACTTTGTTTCAAAGTTCATTGGCACTGTCAGATTCGGGAACGATCACTTCGCTGCTATTATGGGCTATAGAGATTACGTCAATGGCAACATCGAAATTAGTTGTGTATATTATGTCGAAGGCCTTGGTCACAATCTCTTCTCAGTCGGTCAATTCTGTGATGGGGATTTGGAAGTAGCTTTTAGGGAGAAAACATGCTTCGTTTGTGATTTACAAGGAAATGATCTAATCTCAGGCACTCGTGGAACAAGTCTTCACACAATCTCAATGTCTGATATGATTGCTTCTTCTCCAATATGTCTACTCTCCAAAGCAACTTCGACAAAATCATGGTTATGGCACAAACGACTTTCTCATTTGAACTTCAAAACCATGACTGAACTTGCACGTCACAAGCTAGTCGACGGTCTTCCAAGATTCCGGTTTTCCAAAGATCACTTGATAACGCTTAAATCTAACAAGTTTTTAGGCGCGTTATAGTTGGTTTTATGCATCATATTTGATTATATTTGCGTGTATTTGTTGCTAAATGATGAAAAAGTGTGTATGCAAGTAAATATAGCCAAGTGCAGGAAAAGTTGGTGAAATGACGAAGAAATGAAGAGATTATGCGCATATGGAGAATTACAAGAAAGAAACCACGTGATACTTCAAGGATTTGATTAGTTCAAGATTTCTATGCCTTATATATCAAGAGAAGATCAAGTTCTATAAAAGGAATTAGTGGTACAGCGAAGGATCAAGCACGTAACAAGAAAAAGAAAAGAAAAATAAAAAGTTACATGGCAGAGTCATCCATCCGATCGGATGGCGCCCGCATCCGAATTGGATGGGTGAAGTTTGAGTTACCGAGAGTGCTAACCGATCGGTAAGAGCCAAATACCGATCGGTTGGTCGACACTGGAGTTACAAAGTTGCATTAAAATGAGAATTTAAGTCTTATAATCATTATGGCTTATCATTTCTCGGCTATTAATTCATTTGGGACGTTTTTACTTGAAGAGTAAGGGTTTCCTCACTTATTTAAGGAACCCTTAGCTTATTTACAAAAGAGAAGTTCTTGGGAGAAGTTCTTGGGGGAAGTGAAATAACCTAAAAGCTTACACCACCTTATTATTATTTCTTGAAAGCTTGTAGTTGCTGTGAAAACGTCCAAGAGATCTTGAGTTCGAGTCTCAAGAGTTGTGTCCGTGTGTGGAGTTGTTTACGTGTGATAATAGGCGATTGGAGGAGTGTGGATTGCTATAGTTCCACAATTCTAGTTCTTGTAATTCCTTGATTAGATATTTCTTGTTGAGTTATTATTATGAACTACTTTTACTTTTACTGTATGATGAATGAAAGTTTGGTTAATTACTTGTGTTTGATTATGATTGTTATGGAGTGAATTTAGTTATACTTGTGTGTGAATGATGTGGTAATTGTTGGAGTAATCTTATCATAGTGATGCATGAAAACATATCTTGTTTTATGAGTTTGTTGAAATACAATCTAATCTTGCTTAATTGGTTGGTAAAAACAATTTTAAGGACTTACAAAGGCCGAAAGGAGTTTTCTTTATGTTTTTATTCCAAAAAGTTAGTGCACGAATTAGTATGGATTGTGGTGTGTGACAAGCACCATCTTTACTCATTAAAACGGATTTGGAAACGATTTCATCACGAAAAAGGCCGAAAGGATTCGTAGGATTTCTTAAGATAAGAAATGATTTCAAACAACAAAAGAGCTTAATAGAATTATTGTAATAGTTAATCATGGCCGAAAGGAATTAACTAGGAGATTGAATTCTTAGATATGATTTCTCATGATAAAAACCATTGATTGTGAATCATTCATTTTAAGTTGTGCATCATTACAAGTCACACCCAACTTGGTTGGTTACTCTAAACAATTGGTCATAGAATCACACACAAGTATATTTGTTTTTGATTGATTGAACTTGCTTGTTTTTGAATTTACTTCAAATTGGATTGACAACCCTTTTTGTTAAAACTTATTTACTAAACCTAAACCCCAATTCCCTTGGGACGATCTCGACTTACCCACCTTTACTACCACGGACGAGTATACTTGCTCGTATGTGTGAATAGAGAATTGGATAAATCGTGTTTATAAATTTTAAAACTTGAACACAACGACACGCACATCAAGTTTTTGGCGCCGCTGCCGGGGAATTGTTAAGATTTTCTTGGTAGTAGGGCTTAGTAGTATAAGTTTTTTTTTTATAAATAAAAAGTAAAAAGTAAAAAAAAAAAAAGTTTGGTTCGGACCAACCGAATCGGATGGATTCCCATCCGATCGGTTGGTGGTTTCGGTAAGTATTTTTGTTTTAGTTATTTTGGTTATCTTTTAGTTTTTAAGCCTCATCAATGCTATGTTTAATAAATTTAAGTAGTAGAGTAATTAGTATAATTAATTTAAGGTTATTAGAAAGTTTTAATATGTTAAATGTTTAGTTAATCTAGTTTAATTTTTGGTTTAATACTTGGTAGTTTAATAGTTTTTATTAAATGTGCTTTTAATTATTTTTATGGTCATTAGTTAAGGATTAGGAATCATTTAATTTAGTTTAATGCTTGATAGAGATTTGTTAGTTTATATTAACTAGTTTAAATTTTAATTATTAAGTTTCTTCATAAAAAAAAACCAATTAAAAAAGTGTCATTAGTTTAGTCTTCATATATATATAAAAAAAAAAAAAATTGTTATTTTTTCGATCTAACCGATCGGACGCCGCCCGCATCCGATTCGGTTGGTGAGATTTCGTCTTTTGCAGTTTACCCATCCGATCGGATGGAATGTGATACCGATCGGATGGTTGCCTCGGTAATAGTTTTTGTTGATTTTTAATTTTTAGTTGTTTTGATATTTTAATAGTTTGAAGTTGTTTGTTAGCTTGCTTTGGTTCTTTATTTTTGATATGATTCGATTATAACTAACCCTCACGCTAATAGTTTGGATTTTTGTTTTGTGGTTATGTTATAGTTAGTGCTTAAGTAGAATGGAGAGTTTAAGCAATGTTTCGGAATACTTGAGAAATTTGGAAGAGATGTTGAGAGATTCAGGTGATTCTTTGGAGAAGTTGGAAAGTATTTTGGACGAAGCTAAGATTGGTTTAGAAGGAAAAGAAGAAGTTGGCGAAAGCATTGTTTGTTTACCTAAGGAGAAAAGAGTGGTTGTGTTTACACAAGCACCACCTAAGGAGTTTGATGTACCATTCATGAGGTATGCTACACCATGTGGTGTGGAAGGAATTAAGGCTTGGGATGCTCAGCTTAATATGGAATATGGTGAAAATTATATTACGGAAGATATGCTTAGTAAGCTTGGCTTTGTTAGGCTTGATTATGAAAATTATGGGAGAAAGATAGTGCGAGATGTGAATGTTAATATTCATGGTCATGTTTTCAAGATGGATTTTGTTGTGTTGGAATATGGAAATGTGGGTGAACCGGAAGTAATGTTTGGTAGAAATTTCATGTTGAAAACTAAATGTAGGGTTGATTTTGCTTTGGGAGAGATGAGAATTGATGTAGATGACGATATGGTAGAGAAGAAGGAAGGAAGAGGAGAGATTGTGAAAATGGGAAAGGCTAATCGTAAGAAAACACCACTTAACAAACTTACCCAACCTTCCACCCCTAAGAATGAGAGTTGTTCATCTAGTTCATCACCCAAATCACCTCAAGAAGTTAAACCATTGACTCAAGAACAGAAGGAAGCAGTTTTGGAGAACTTGGAAATGAAATTTAAGGAGCTTATGGAAGAGAAGCCGGTTATAGAAGTGTTGAACAATTACATGGCTTATCGTAAGAAGTTAGATGCGGTTATGATGGCAACAGCTAGGCTAGAGGATAAGAATTTTGATGAGTTTGCAAGGGAAAGGATAGTTGAGAATGGATTGCCTAAGAAAGAGAGCGATCCGGGAAATTTTGTGTTACCAATTAAGGTGAATGGAACCGATGCGATGTATGCATTGGCCGATACAGGAGCAAGTGTGAATGTGATGCCGTACCCGTTGTACAAAAGATTAGGACTTTGTAATCCTCAACCAAATCAATATAATCTTACTATGGCTGATAATTCAAGAGCAAAAGCAATGGGAGAAGTGAATAATGTTAGAGTTCAAGTAGGATATCAAGCTTTCTTAGCCGATTTTCTTGTGCTTAACATTCCGGAGGATAAGGAGTTACCATTGTTGTTAGGAAGAACGTTTTTGAGAACTTGCGGAGCTATTATAGATATGGGTAGAGGTACTATGACTATTAGTGATGGGATCTTGAAGCATACCTATTATCCTAAACCTAGAGGCAAGATTGTGAAGGAAGTGCATGAAGAAGATGAGGAAGAAAATCATTTAGGTTGTTTCGAAGTTGGTAGAGATGAAGAGGGGAGGCCTAAATATGGGCCAGTTGTCCCTAGTTACTTTGGTATTGAAGATGAGTTGGAAAGAGCTTTAGCTATGGAGGTTTTCTATAACCCATTTAAGAATGTTTTTGTGTTCAATAAATTGACAGATTTTCTTGGATCTTTACCGGTTCAATTGAAGAATTTGGAATGGGGACCCGAAGGAGCTAGTTTTTACAAGAAAGAAGAAGGTGATGGAGAATGGCATGTGAAGTTTGATATAGTTTGTCCGGATGGAAGAAATTTTGCAAGGAAGTTCAAAACGCAAATGACTAATCGAAAGTTGTCCGGAAAATTTCAAAGTGAAGACATCTTGAAGCACGAATACTTTGAAGGTTGAAGACAAAAGTTGAAGAATAAAGCACAAGGCTTGTGCTAGTGTTTGATTTTTTTTATGCATTTTAGTAGTTTAATGTTTGCATTTAAGTTTAAGTTAAGTTAAGACCTTTTTGGTTATCTTGGTTTTATTAAGTTTTAATTTGGAGTTAAGTTTTGTTTAAGAAGTTGTAGAGATAGATTGAATAACAAGTTGGGAGAATAAGTGTGTTGAGTATTTTTAATACTTAAAAAGAAGTATTTTGGAATAACAAAAGGAGTCAAAACATTTCTCATTTGTTCTTGCAAGTGTTAAAGTGTTGAAGAAAGGAGAAAAAGTGAAGTTTTGCAAAAATTCAATCCGAATCGGTTGGATGAAATACTGATCGGATGGAGTGAAGTATATATACCCAAAATTTCAAAAATCATAAAAACACACACACACACACTCATTCCACCAGACTTGGGGTTCATTAATTCGACCATTAGAAGGGTATTAGGAGTTGCAGGAGAGTTGGAAGATCATAAATGGCATCTAAACAAGTAAGTAATATCATTAATTTGTGTCAATTAGGTTTTAATTCGAGTTGATTGAATTAGGTCAAAATTTAGGCGTTTTTTATTTAGTTCGAATTAAGATGCGATTTTTCTAGAGTAGCTGGGTAAATGACTAAGGAATCCATTGCATAAAGGATTAGATAGAATGATTTAGTTTTGAGGAAGAATTGAAGAATTGATTTTCGGATTAAAAATAGGTCAAAACTTTGAATCAATTTATTTTGAAATTAATGATTCCTGGGAGTTTTTTAGATGATTGTTAATGTTTTTAGGATGATGCATTGTGATTAGAATACCGAATGAGTAATTTCGATTTGGTAGTGTTCTTGGAGTAATGGAGAATCGTTAGACGAAGTTATGGAATGTTATGAAGATGAATGGGACTTGTAGGAATTACATTGATTGATCAAATGCAAGATAGGAAAGAGTGGAACTAGATAGGATTGATTTGAAGTCGGCATAATTTTTGTTTTGGATACAGTGAATCCAACCGATTCGGTTGCGTGTTGATACCGATCGGCTGGACAAGGTCAATACTCCATCCGATCGGATGGAGAGAGCTACCGATCGGATGGAGCCCTCGGTAAAACTTTTTGAAGATTTTCAAAACGAACTTTTAGGACTTCTAAATCATGTAACCTTGTCTCTTATACTCTTATACTAACGAATAATCATGATTTCTACAGAGTTATCATGCAGGAGGATCGAGTTCGTCGCGTAAAGTTGGTAATCCAATTGTGGAAAAGTTTGTGAAGAGGAATGCCAAAGAGAAGGTTAAGTATACTGTGAATTCGGAGCGCAATGAAAATTTGAAGTTTGGCGGCTTAAGCAGAGAGGAGAAGCACGCTTTTCGAGAGCGTCTCTCGAAGTTACAAGGGAGGAAAATCGCCAAACCAAGGTTAGTTGATTGGAGTTTATTTCATGAGTATGAATGTGAAATGGAGTTAAGGAACTTAATGAGAATGACATATGTGTATGAAGGAGACGGTGACAGTTTTGAGGATCTCTCGTGGGAAAATGCGTTTAGCATTCACGAGAATGTTAACCGTGAATGGTGTTTGGAGTTTTTCTCCACGTTTTACTTTGAGAGGAAGGTTGTGGATCTTATGAATGACAAATGTATTTGGTTTAGGCTCTGTGGTAGAGAGCATGTGTTTACTTTGCCTGAGTTTGCTGTTGTTCTTGGCTTATACGAGCCAGATGAGATCAAGGATCGTTTGTTTGCATCTCATTTTGTGAGATTAGTGAGGAGGCATAATGATTATGCCGGACTAGCTGAGTATTGGAACAGTGTTGGTGACCCAAGTTGCACTAGAAGGAATTCATCCAAGCTAAGGAATCCAGTGTTGAGAACTTTACAGAAATTGTTAGCTTGGAGTGTTTTGCATTGGACAGGGAGCCGTGACAAGTGTAATCAACCGGATCTTTGGGTAATGAAGTTATTGGAAGAGAAGAATGGGAATGCGGCTTGGATAATAGCCGAGTATCTTTCGAGGAGAGCACCGGGAATCAAGGATAACAGTGTGATTTGTGGAGGTCATTATGTGACCAAGTTGGCAAAAAGATTGGGTTATTATGTGGATGTGGAGTTAGCCAAATTTTCAGAAATGATTGACAGTGAGACATGGGATGACAAGAGTTTTAATACGGCATTGAATAGAAAAACAAGGACGTTGGGAGCATGGATAGAGCCACGAATGGCCGCACCTCATGGAGCCCCACAACAGCCTTATCAACAACAATCGTATCAACCACCACCACATATTGGAAATGTTCATGCCCCGGGTAGTTTTGACTCGGGATGGGGAGATTGGAACCGTGAGGTAAATGAGATTGAGCGTAGGGACGTGTGGAGAGATTCTATAATGTTGAGACAGAATTATAAGTATGATTACTCAATGCCGATGCTTCAACATGTGGCTCATCAAGCTAATTATGAGGTACGTCCCTACAACCCACCAAATGTTCCACCCTACCCATTGGAATATGATCCGTATCCTGGCCAATATCCTTACCCATATCCTGGGTACGCACCATTTCCTGACCCAGTGCCGGTTTATGGAAGAGTTCCTAACATTGTAGCCACAAGTTTTGATGTGGGCGGTTCTTCAAGGGGTGTTGGAGAGAAAAGGCAAAGGTACACAGTTTTTGAGGGTGATGAGAATTATGAGGATGAAGAAGAGGAAGACGATGATGATGAGCGAATTCATGGTACGGAACACATGGATCAAAGCGATGATTGAAGATCATTGGTATTATGATGTTATGACTATGGTTTCAAAACAATGATGGTTGAACTATTTCTATTTTCTATTTCTACTTCTTTAACTTAAATTTTGTAGGATTTATTTGTTTTGATTCTGGGACTATTTCTATTTTATTATGTTTTGTTTGGTTTATTGTTTTTGTATTTTGTTTTCTTTGTTTCGAGCATAGTTGCAGTGTTTGCAGGGGAAGAGTTGGCGGAAGCTTAGTGTTGATCAATATTTGGAGTTGGAAGAACTCATGAGATTACTTGTGATCAACTAGGCCTATGCTAATTTTTTTCCCGGGTAGTTTTTATTTATTATTTTTTCTATTTTTCTTTCCCATTTCCTTTACTTTGAAGTTAGTTTTATTACATTGAGGACAATTCAAAACTTAAGTGTGGAGGAGGGAAGAAAATAGGAAAGATTGGTTTTGATTTTTTTTTTTTTTTTTTTTTTTTTTTTTTTTTTTTTTGATTTTTTAAGGCTTTTAGATTTTGGATCTCAAGAACTAGAATGTGTGATCATGTTTGCCCTTGACTTTCTAGTTGATAGATGAATTGATTCAATGGTCAAAATGAGTTTTTTTGAAATTTTTTTTGGAATGTAGTCAAGTTTTGAGAGTTATTGATAACTAGTGCTAGTACATTTTATCACCACCTTAAATTGTGAGGATTTATGCCTTATATTTCGTTATGAGTGTGCCGGTGGTTATGTCGATTCTAGAACTTGTACTTGTTATGCATTACGGTTAAAATTACTTTTCAAGTAATCAAATATGCTCAAATGATAAGAGGCAAATTAGGAATTACACCAAATGGCCATCCGTTTACAATACATTTTTGCTAACCACATCGGTTAGTTGCCCTAAGTAATTGGAACCCATTTGTTAGCATTATATGCTAAATACCCTTAGTTACACCCTTTTGAGCCTATCTTTTCTTTTGATTTAACCCAGAAAAATCATTGCACCTTACACCTTAGACTTTCCCGAATCAAGTTCAAATGAAGTCCGAAATTATTTATTTTTGATGATTGAATGTTGACCACACCTTGTATGTGTATATGTTGTTCCAATGAAGAAGGAGGTCGCTACTCTTATTTGTATTTTTTTTTGTAGCGTGTGCTCATCCAAAGTGTGGGGAAAAAAAAAGAAGAGAAAAAAGCCAATGAAAGTATGGAGTGATAAAAAATAAAATAGTCAGGGAGCTATTATGGAAGGAATGGAGTTTATATGAAATGCGGAATAATGATCGAAGAAGTTTAGTGGAGTAATCATTTGTGATATAAAGAGTTAGGACGGAATTTGGACTTGATTCTTGTTTTATTTTTATTTTTATAAAACCAAATCAAATTCCCATGTCTTATCCTTACCCTTACCAATTACTTTATTCGTCGTTAGCTTTCGAGCATCCGGATTTGGTGATGGCTTTGTTTAGATATGTAGTACATGGATGTTTTAGTGACCATCCGAGTTTTTGGGTAGTTAAAAAACGTTGTTTTCAATCTAGTGAGTAAATTGGTGACCATCCGTTATGCAAGTAACGTCGTTAGCGAGCCAAGGCACAATCTAGTGACCATCCGTTGCTTGACTACAAAAGGATTCGTTGTTAGCGAGCTATGATGTTCTTGTATGAAGTATTTATACATTAGCTAGGTAATCAAAACCTTTAAACCTTAAACCCAAATAAAAGACATCTTTGATGTTTTGTTTTGTGTTTTGATACAAGTACAAGCTTATGGTAAGAGACATGAATCATGTCTGGGCAATTGAGTGATCTACAATCAAATCTACCCTCGAGTGTTGTGTGAATTTGAAATTTCCTTTGTGAGGTGCTTAGTGATGTTATCAAGCTCGATTTAACTTGCATATATTTCAAGGATTATTGTCCTATTGGGATGATTGTTAGCTTTTTAATGAAGATGCCATTGAATTCAGTTTTTTCTAAAAATTAGACTTGCTCGAGGGCGAGCAAAACTCAAGTGTGGGGGATTTGATAACGCTTAAATCTAACATGTTTTTAGGCGCGTTATTGTTGGTTTTATGCATCATATTTGATTATATTTGCGTGTATTTGTTGCTAAATGATGAAAAAGTGTGTATGCAAGTAAATATAGCCAAGTGCAGGAAAAGTTGATGAAATGACGAAGAAATGAAGAGATTATGCGCATATGGAGAATTACAAGAAAGAAACCACGTGATACTTCAAGGATTTGATTAGTTTCAAGATTTCTATGCCTTATATATCAAGAGAAGATCAAGTTCTATAAAAGGAATTAGTGGTACAGCGAAGGATCAAGCACGTAACGAGAAAAGAAAAGAAAAATAAAAAGTTGCATGGCAGAGTCATCCATCCGATCGGATGGCGCCCGCATCCGAATCGGATGGGTGAAGTTTGAGTTACCGAGAGTGCCAACCGATCGGTAAGAGCCAAATACCGATCGGTTGGTTGACACTGGAGTTACAAAGTTGCATTAAAATGAGAATTTAAGTCTTATAATCATTATGGCTTATCATTTCTCGGCTATTAATTCATTTGGGACGTTTTTACTTGAAGAGTAAGAGTTTCCTCACTTATTTAAGGAACCCTTAGCTTATTTACAAAAGAGAAGTTCTTTGGAGAAGTTCTTTGGGGAAGTGACATAACCTAAAAGCTTACACCACCTTATTATTATTGCCCGAAAGCTTGTAGTTGCTGTGAAAACGTCCAGGAGATCTTGAGTTCGAGTCTCAAGAGTTGTGTCCGTGTGTGGAGTTGTTTACGTGTGATAATAGGCGATTGGAGGAGTGTGGATTGCTATAGTTCCACAATTCTAGTTCTTGTAATTCCTTGATTAGGTATTTCTTGTTGAGTTATTATTATGAACTACTTTTACTTTTACTATATGATGAATGAAAGTTTGGTTAATTACTTGTGTTTGATTATGATTGTTATGGAGTGATTTTAGTTATACTTGTGTGTGAATGATGTGACAATTGTTGGAGTAATCTTATCATAGTGATGCATGAAAACATATCTTGTTTTATGAGTTTGTTGAAATACAATCTAATCTTGCTTAATTGGTTGGTAAAAACAATTTTAAGGACTTACAAAGGCCGAAAGGAGTTTTCTTTATGTTTTTATTCCAAAAAGTTAGTGCACGAATTAGTATGGATTGTGGTGTGTGACAAGCACCATCTTTACTCATTAAAACGGATTTGGAAACGATTTCATCACGAAAAAGGCCAAAAGGATTCGTTGGAATTCTTAAGATAAGAAATGCTTTCAAACAACAAAAGAGCTTAATAGAATTATTGTAATAGTTAATCATGGCCGAAAGGAATTAACTAGGAGATTGAATTCTTAGATATGATTTCTCATGATAAAAACCATTGATTGTGAATCATTCATTTTAAGTTGTGCATCATTACAAGTCACACCCAACTTGGTTGGTTACTCTAAACAATTGGTCATAGAATCACACACAAGTATATTTGTTTTTGATTGATTGAACTTGCTTGTTTTTGAATTTACTTCAAATTGGATTGACAACCCTTTTTGTTAAAACTTATTTACTAAACCTAAACCCCAATCCCCTTGGGACGATCTCGACTTACCCACCTTTACTACCACGGACGAGTATACTTGCTCGTATGTGTGAATAGAGAACTGGATAAATCGTGTTTATAAATTTTAAAACTTGAACACAACGACACGCACATCATCGCTTATGTCCCGCTTGTGAACAAGGAAAAAGCACTCGTGCACACTTTCCCTAAAAAACTGAACCCAATACTGATCACGTACTTCAACTACTTCACATGGATTTGTGTGGCCCGATGCGCGTGCAGACAATTAACGGCAAACGCTACATTCTTGTAATCATTGATGACTACTCCAGATGGACTTGGGTTTATTTTCTAAGAAGTAAAGATCAAGCTCCTCCCATGATTATCGTCTTTCTCAAGAAAATCCAAGTTCAGTGATGAACTCAAATAAGTACATTTTATTACCATCATTTATCCTATTTATTTGACTTGTTTTATTATATTATCTGTGAGAATTGATACTTAATCGTTTACTTTTGTAATTCTCAGTTAAAAACAAGCAATTGGCGAAACTTGGCGATTTTGGACTAATTATGGAGCAAAACAAGCAAGAAGTTAAGAGTCTACCGAAATGTACAAGATCAAGACATTCTGCTCCAGATGCGCCGCATCTTTCTTATTACATACGGCGCATCACTATCAAGATTTCACCAGATACGATCCAAGATACAAGAGGACATGCGCCGCATCTATTTATGGAGTTACGCCGCATCTTCTGGCGGTGTACGAATATTCCTGAATATATTAATCTTGGACCCCACGTGAAGTTAAGTCAATGCGCCGCATCTACTTATTAGATGCGCCGCATCTTACCCTCAGACAGAAACTATAAATACCCCAAGACCAGACGAATTTCGAGGATATATATTATATACGAGACCGAAGTACAGAAACCCTAGGACGAATTCAGTCAAGGCAGCAGCACAAGACACACCTTGAACGAAGATACAAGAGCTATAAGAAGGTCCTGCATGTATTTAATTCATTAAGTAGTTTTGTTTTATTGTGTTAGTAAACTTTAATTCATCAGGATTGGTGGCTTGTGTAATGTGACAATGGAAAGATTGCACTCCGTTAAAACTGCTTTCCCATTAATTAAAGTTTATATGTTGATGTCTTTGGTGACTTTTATTAGTGCATTGATAACCTCTGTGTCTAGCTGAGCGTTGATCGGGTCGCCATGTCTCTGCCCTCGCCTATTTATTAGATCGCCTATGCATTCTATCGTCTATAGAAAAGTAGGAAGAAAGATAAATAGGATAGTCATAAGTAATCATTAAGGGTTTACTCTCCGATAAGATTAGAACCAACGAGAAAGGACTTAATCTCGGTGCGTTGCATCGAACTATACACTTCATATAAAACTAGCAATAAAACAAGTGACAAACTACTTATCTATCAGGACATGTCTTCTTATTGTCTCGTGTATTTATCTGTGTACGTGTGTGCTACTTGCTGATTCGTGCCTATTAGTTTAGTTTATTATTTAATTGCAACCAATCGTGCCAGTCTCTCAGGCTGAAACCCCCTTGCGTTAGATTAGGTTGTATAGCTAACTTAATATATTAAAATACTGATTAGAATAACGAGATAATACGTTCCACTCTTAGTGATCGACACTCTACTTACCATTATATTCATACTGACCGGGTACACTGCTCATTAAGTGTGTGTGTTATTGATAAGTCGGCTAAATATAAATTTAAAACTTGAGTAGGCATTAATACTGCTAAACCGCAACGACACATCGCACGCATCAAGTTTTTGGCGCCGATGCCGGGGAGTGAATTGTTATTATCTGTTAATTTGATTAGTGTTTTAATTAGGTTTTTAATTTTTAATCTAACCGCTAACTGTGTTGTATATTAGGTTAATTTGCATTCATTGTATTATTTTGCATATTTTCTGTTTTTGTGTGTTATTTGTTTGCTTTTATTTGTGTTTATTTTCGTTTGTGTTTTTATTTGTTTTTATTTTTTCGTATTTTCTGTGTTCTGCTATCGTTGTACTGAGCTAAATCGAACGATACGGCGCATCTGATTTCTCAGATACGGCGTATTGCGTTTAATTTTTATAAAATACAACGCGTTTAATTAATTCGATACGACGCATCTTTCCCCAAGATACGGCGTATCTGTTTTTGATAAATTTTTTTTCTAAACGTTAACGCCATACGACGCATCTGCTTCAGCAGATACGGCGTATCTATTATTTTAATTAAAAACAGTTTTCGAATTATTAAACAGATACGACGCATCGATCTCTGTCGATACGGCGTATCTTCTGAATCAAAAATCTTATATTTTGAAACGTAACGAAAATACGGCGCATTAACTTTTGTTAATACGACGCATTTAATTTTAAATAAATATCGATTTTTGATAAATAAATTGATACGGCGCATTCTAATTTCTAAGCGGCGTATCTATTTTCTGAATAAAGTCTGATTTAATTTTAATGATTGTAAGATACGGCGTATCCAACTTTTTGGATACGGCGCATCTTCTGCAGATATCAGTAACTTTAATTTTTCGTATTCCGTTTTCGTTGTTAATTTTCTGATATATTACTTTCTTGAGCATACCCTACTGATATTTTTGTGTTTATTTCAGGAAGTGCATGACCAGGAGTTCTACGAAGAACTTGATTCAACCTTTCGAAGATCCTGAACGAGTCTTTCATTCGCTTAAAAGGCTTTTCAACACAAAAAGCTTTGATACTTCAAGTTCATTCGAGCTTGATTATTTTTCTGAAGAGAAAGAGGAAGAAGAAACAGAAACAATGGGTGAAAACACAACTATGGAGGAATACATGAACAAAACCCGTGCTGATTACACTTCAGGAGTTGCTAGACCAAAGTTTGATGATAAGTCAAAATTTGAATTGAAGGGTCAGTTTCTCAAGGAGCTAAGAGAGAATGCTTTCAGTGGATCGGAACATGAGGATGCTAATGAGCATGTTGAAAAGGTCCTCGAGATTGCAGATTTGTTTACTTCAGAAGGAGTCACTGACGATCAAATCATGCTAAGAATCTTTCCACTCTCGCTAAAAGGAGCTGCTAACAAGTGGCTAAGGAATGAACCAGCTAGTTCAATCACTACATGGGAAGATTTGAAGAGCAAATTCCTGAAGAGATATTGTCCACCTGCTAAGACTGCTAAAAAGATGGAGGCTATCAACAGTTTCAAGCAAGAGCCTGATGAAACTCTTTATCAAGCCTGGGAACGATTTAAAGATTTACTGGTAAAATGTCCTCAACACTATCTAACCCCTATGCAGGAGATAATATTGTTTTATCAAGGATTGGACGTGCCTACTAGACAAATCTTGGACGCTAAGGGAGCTGTGCCTCAAATGAGTGCAGCCAATGCTAGGAAAGCGATCCAAGAAGCTGCTGATCATTCTCAAAAATGGCACGATGGGACCTCTACTAGATCTAAGAGTAGCACTAAGTTTGACGGGATTGCTGCTATTCAAGCTCAATTGGATAAAATTAGTTGAGAGATGAAGAAGCGTGATGAAAAAGTGTATGCTGCCCAAGTTGGATGTGAAAAGTGCGAAGGACCTCACTACACTAAAGATTGCCCGAATAAGAATGAAAGTGAGACGTTTAAAGAAGCATATTACACCCAATTTGGACAACCATTCCGACCTTCAGGAAGATTTAGGGAAGCCACCCCGGGATTCTATCAAAAGAACAACTTTAATCCCGCTTATCAAGAAAGGAGGCAGACTTTAGATGACACTCTAAAGCAAATTATGGCCGATGCTGCTAAAAGACATGAAGAGAATACTGCTATGATCAAAGAAATCCGAGCTTCAACAGACACTACTACAAGAAATCAAGGAGCTTCGATCAAGGCATTGGAACAACAAATTGGTCAAATGAGCAAAGTTCTTCAAGAGAGGGGATACGGAAGTTTACCTAGCTCAACTGAAACCAACCCAAGAGATCATGTCAAGGCCATAAGCACCACTGAAGAAGTCACTCCTAACATTCCTTTTCCTAGAAGACTGATGAATGGTAATAATGGTGCAAGACCCGAATTTTTCTTTAATTCTTCAATCAGTTTAAGGAGACTACTAAAAGAGAAGACAAAGATTGAAGAGGAGATCAAGGCAACAATGAAAGAGGAGAGCCCTGCAACCGACTTACATGCCTTGCCTCATAAAGAAAAGGACCCAGGAAGTTTTACTTTACCTTGTTCAATCAATGATATATCTTTCAATAATGTGTTAGCTGACTTAGGAGCTAGTGTTAGTGTAATGCCCCTTAAGACATTCACTACCCTAGGACTAGGAAAATTAGCACCAACTAAATTACTTATTGAATTGGCTGATAAAACGGTAAAACGACCTGAAGGGATTGCTAATAATGTGCTAGTTAAGATTGAGAAGTTTATTTTCCCTGTAGACTTTGTTATATTAGATATGCCCGAGGATGTTAAGGTTCCTTTAATCCTTGGAAGACCTTTCTTGTCTACGGCCCATGCTAAGATTGATGTATTTAAAAGAAAAATCTCGTTAAGGGTAGGGAATAATAAACTAGTCTATAAGTGCCAAGATCCTGTTAAAAGCATAATTAGAGGTGTCTATGTGCTAGGATTAAGAGAGCGTATGGACCTCGATCTTCAAGCTAGACTTATGGGAGAAACATTGATTCAAAACAACTCAACTAATCCTAATCATGAGAACTTTGAGGAATTTATTGACCTTAATGTACCTACCGAACTTAGACGCGATGTTGTTAATGATTCTGATGATGAGTGGTATGATTGCGTAGTAATTAACAAACGTAGGAGAATAGTTGAGAAAACGAATTTGAATAATGATGTGTTTATTGAACTACCACCCCACCTTGCCTATTTATGCCTATATGATAATAAGAATTTCCCGTCTATCATTTTGTCATCTCGGCCCGAAAGGGACAGAACTTTGTTTATACAGATATTGAAGAAGAACGGCGTGGAAATTAAGGACGAGCAAGGAGTGTTCAATATTACTGAATTGGCGATGAGGGAGCGCGATGTTTCCGACTCCTTCAATGATCGATAATGAAGAGCTGAACGTGAGTCTAACTTGAAGACTCTGGAATAAAGACAAGTGCTGACCGGGAGACAACCCGGAGAAAATTTTTATTATTCTGTTCTGTGTCGAGTCAGTCAGGCCCGCAGAGGATACGGCGCATCTCAATCCCAAGATGCGGCGCATCTACTGCACTGGTCATATCTTACTTTATTTTTCTGCATTTATTTTTTATTTTCGACTTTAAAACTTTTTATCAGTTTATTTCAATGCGGCGCATCCCTGGTTAAGGATGCGACGCATCTTCTATTCTGATCCGTATTTATTCCAGGCTCGGTACGACGTATCTTCTTCCTTAAGATACGGCGCATCGACTGACCTGATGATTTTCATTTTAATTTTTAAGTTTTATTTTTATGTTTTATTTTTCCTAACTACTAATGTGTTATGTAAGTTTGAACCATTCTTAACTTAGGTGTGTTTAAAGCCTTGGTGGTATTATAGATTCCTGCATTTCCTGTGGATACATCAAATATGAAGCTTAAACGTTTTAATCCACAAGAAGTTGATTTTTGCTCTTATACAAATGGAGGATCATACCGAGCAAATCTCAGGGGAGTTTTTCTGTTCTAATTCTTTTATTTTCCAGTTTTTAACCTTTTATACGAACAACGAAGACGTTGTTTAACTTAAGTGGGGGGATTGGAGAATTAGAACACTTAACACTTACTTGTCCTAAACTTTTCAAAATATGCTTAAAATGTGCTTAATATATAAAAATTTAAAATTTTTTAGCATGTTTTTGTTTAAAGTCTAAGTTGCATAACTGCACACATGACGTTATTTTCAAAAATTGTGATTTTTGAAAACTCACAAATCTATGAGTGTGCCGGTGACTTGTAAACTTTAGAACTTGGCTTGTATACTATTCGAGACCACCATAATAAGTATTATTTATATAATTGGAATGACTTGTCTAAATTGGTAAATTTCTAGGATTACACCCAAATAGCCTATTATATGTTATGTGTTATTAACTAACTACACTGGTTAGTTAACCCCCGTAAAAACCCTTTTGTTACTCTCACTTTTAGAGTAAGATACCCCTAGAAAAACCCTCAGAGCCATTCCTTTCGTTTCTTACACCAATGTTTAAAATGTTTCGTTACACCCTTACACCTTAGCCTACCCTGTAGATTAAAATCCGTGGTTGGTTAATTGCTTTAGGCAAAGTGTGTTTCCTTACATTACCTGTGTTCGCGTGCGTAATTCATTATCTATGGTTAGGTCGGGAAATTGCACAATGCAATTGGAGTGAAAGTAAATATTGTATATCTTTGAGTTTATTTTTCGTGTGTTTACTACTTTCACTATTACCGTTATTTCTGAAGTCATGAAAAGCATGGAAAAATTATCCAGAATTATCATTATAGTGATGTGGTGAAATTTTACACATCTTTGTTTATTTAAAAAAAAAAAATATAGAAAAGAAAAAGAAAAAAGGAAGAGTTGGATGTTTGTTTTAACCAACTTATGTAAAGTTTTGTATTAAGTGGTCGATATCACCACTAGTTGTTGTATATTATATCTATGGATTGAATGGGAGTTGGCAGTTATGGGAACACCAACTAAGGTTTACTCTTTGATTAAGATCTTGTTGAGTATAATTCGTGTCTACCTAAAAGCGTGTGTTTCAAGTGTTAAAGCGTGAGTTATTCTATGATATGAGTCTTATTCATGGGATGGTTGGGATAGTGATTAACCACACTTAGGATTTTAATTTATTTGTTTTGTTTATTTTTCATTTTACACCAATTTATATCCCAAATATTATCCATACCCTGTATTATTCTTTATCCAACCAAACCTTTGATTTATTGAGATTAGGGATTTGAGCAATCTTAAGTATCGTAGTCGTGGATTCGGCTATGTATTTATGATTTTGTCGCCCTTTTTGATATAATATTATTGGTAAAGTTTGTACCTATCTTTAGCCTATTTGAGTTAAGGATTTGAGCAATTGCAAGTATCGTGTTCGTGGATTCGATCATGTATTTGTGATTTTGTCGCCTTTTCTGAAATTTGAGATCGATAGAGATTAAGGAGAATAATTAACCCTTAAACCTCAAAACCCTTTTTACCGCTTTAGACTTGTTATTCCTTGGCTTTAGTGGGGGAGATGTGTATACTTGCCAAGCTTATGATAGAATATTCGTCATGACTGGACAGTTAAACGATTAGATTTGCTTTTATCAAATTATTTTATTTCACTTCTAATTCGTTAAGTGTTTGGTTGTGTGATTATGAAAAAAATGAATACATGCTTAAATATAAAAATAAATCCTAATATCTTTTAGGATACATTTTCATAAGATTAATTCTAAGGTTTACTTGGGGACAAGTAAAGTTCAAGTGGGGGGATATTTGATGAACTCAAATAAGTACATTTTATTACCATCATTTATCCTATTTATTTGACTTGTTTTATTATATTATCTGTGAGAATTGATACTTAATCGTTTACTTTTGTAATTCTCAGTTAAAAACAAGCAATTGGTGAAACTTGGCGATTTTGGACTAATTATGGAGCAAAACAAGCAAGAAGTTAAGAGTCTACCGAAATGTACAAGATCAAGACATTCTGCTCCAGATTCGCCGCATCTTTCTTATTACATACGGCGCATCACTATCAAGATTTCACCAGATACGATCCAAGATACAAGAGGACATGCGCCGCATCTATTTATGGAGTTACGCCGCATCTTCTGGCGGTGTACGAATATTCCTGAATATATTAATCTTGGACCCCACGCGAAGTTAAGTCAATGCGCCGCATCTACTTATTAGATGCGCCGCATCTTACCCTCAGACAGAAACTATAAATACCCCAAGACCAGACGAATTTCGAGGATATATATTATATACGAGACCGAAGTACAGAAACCCTAGGACGAATTCAGTCAAGGCAGCAGCACAAGACACACCTTGAACGAAGATACAAGAGCTATAAGAAGGTCCTGCATGTATTTAATTCATTAAGTAGTTTTGTTTTATTGTGTTAGTAAACTTTAATTCATCAGGATTGGTGGCTTGTGTAATGTGACAACGGAAAGATTGCACTCCTTTAAAACTGCTTTTCCATTAATTAAAGTTTATATGTTGATGTCTTTGGTGACTTTTATTAGTGCATTGATAACCTCTGTGTCTAGCTGAGCGTTGATCGGGTCGCCATGCCTCTGCCCTCGCCTATTTATTAGATCGCCTATGCATTCTATCGTCTATAGAAAAGTAGGAAGAAAGATAAATAGGATAGTCATAAGTAATCATTAAGGGTTTACTCGCCGATAAGATTAGAACCAACGAGAAAGGACTTAATCTCGGTGCGTTGCATCGAACTATACACTTCATATAAAACTAGCAATAAAACAAGTGACAAACTACTTATCTATCAGGACAGGTCTTCTTATTGTCTCGTGTATTTATCTGTGTACGTATGTGCTACTTGCTGATTCGTGCCTATTAGTTTAGTTTATTATTTAATTTCAACCAATCGTGCCAGTCTCTCAGGCTGAAACCCCCTTGCGTTAGATTAGGTTGTATAGCTAACTTAATATATTAAAATACTGATTAGAATAACGAGATAATACGTTCCACTCTTAGTGATCGACACTCTACTTACCATTATATTCATACTGACCGGGTACACTGCTCGTTAAGTGTGTGTGTTATTGATAAGTCGGCTAAATATAAATTTAAAACTTGAGTAGGCATTAATACTGCTAAACCACAACGACACATCGCACGCATCATTCAGCTTCGTAATACGGTCAGAAAAGTTAGAACAGACAACGACACTGAATTCAAGAATCAAACTCTTCGAGCATATTTTGAAGAAGTAGGAATTGAACATCAAACATCCATTGCAAGAAGTCCAGAACAGAATGGGGTTGTTGAAAGACGCAACATGAAGTTAGTGGAAGCTGCAAGAACGTTGTTGATTAATGCTCAACTTCTGGATTACTTATGGGCTGAAGCTGTCTCAACTGCATGCTATACTCAAAACCGTTGTATGATCAACCAACGCCACCGCAAAACACCTTATGAGCTTGTCCATAATCGAAAACCCAATATTAAATACTTTCATGTATTTGGTGCTCTTTGTTACCCAAATAATGATCGTGAAGACCTTGCCAAACTCAAAGCTAAAGCTGACATCGGTGTGTTCATTGGATACTGTGAAAACTCTAAAGGCTTTCGCATCTGGAATCGTCGTACTAGAGAAATCGTGGAAACCATTCATGCTAATTTCGATGAACTTACGAAGATGACTTATGAGCACAAAAACTTAGGACCCGCAACCAACCGTCTAAACTTTCTAGATCAATCAGCTGCACCTCTTTCACTTAACTTTAAAGAATTGGAAACACTTTTTGCTACACTGTTTGATGATTCCTTTGCAAGACGTGCACCAGATGTATCTCTTAGTTCCATTGCACAACCTGATAATATTCCAATACCTGATACACCTGCTCCTACAACAACAACTGTTGCAACAGATGCACCTCCAATTGAATCTCCATCAACAGCAGAACAAACCGCTTCCAACACTGAAAAAACAGCTGAAGATCTACAACAACAATTAATACCTAAACCTGCAGATTATGACCCAAATGCCTTCTTTAATCCATTTGTACCAACTCCAACTGTTCCTGATATTGAAGAGTCGTCCACACGCAATTTGGACCCATCTAATCTGCATACGTTCTATCAACACCACCCGTCAACACATCATTGGACTAAAGATCACCCCTTAGTAAACATCATTGGCAATCCCTCAGCTCCAGTTATGACAAGACAGAAACTTTACACCGATGCTGAAAATTGCATCTACGCACTCACAGTTTGTCAAGATGAACCCACAAACATTAAAGAAGCACTGACATACGACAACTGGATTGAGTCAATGCAAGAAGAACTCGAACAATTCAAACGACTAGAAGTGTGGGAGTTAGTTGAAAGACCAGATGGGATCTTTGTCATCGGACTGAAGTGGATTTGGAAAAACAAGTTAGATGTAGAAGGCACAATGATTCGTAACAAATCGCGTCTGGTAGCTAAAGGATTCACTAAGAAAGAAGGAATTAATTTTGAAGAGTCCTTTGCTCCAGTGGCTAGGCTTGAGGCTCTACGTATTTTTCTGGCATATGCTGCACATAAAAATATGGTTGTTTATCAAATGGATGTGAAAACGACATTTCTGAATGGTCAATTACGTGAGGAGGTTTATGTCAGTCAACCAGAGGGATTCATTGATCCAGAGCATCCCAATCATGTGTACAGACTCAAGAAGGCCCTTTACGGACTTAAACAAGCCCCAAGGACATGGTACGATAAACTTACTACTTTCTTGCTTGCCAATCATTTTACTAAAGGCTCTGTAGATCCAACATTGTTTATTCAAAAACACGGGGAGGACATTTTAATTGTTCAAATCTATGTCGATGACATTATTTTTGCCTCTACACACAAAAAATATTCAAATGCTTTTGCAAGACTAATGAAACAAAATTTTGAAATGTCCATGATGGGCGAACTTACGTTCTTCTTAGGACTCCAAGTTCATCAATCACCCCGTGGAATTTTTCTAAGTCAGTCCAAGTATGCTCTTGAGATTTTAGACACACGCAAAAGTACATCTGGTGGAGTGCAGTTTCTAGGAGACAAACTTGTATCTTGGCAGTCAAAGAAGCAGGATTGCACATCATTGTCATCAACAGAATCGGAGTATGTAGCCATGTTAGCATGCTGTGCTCAAGTCATTTGGATGCGATCACAACTAATGGACTATGGTTACATTTACAATAAGATTCCCATGTACTGTGACTCCAAGAGTGCCATTGCCATCTCATGCAACACGGTTCAAAATTAAAAGTCAAAACATATCGCACTCCGATATCATTTCATGAAAGAGCATGTTGAAAAGGGTACAATTAAATTATACTTTGTGGGTACTGAATAACAATTAGCCGACTTATTCACCAAAGCCTTGCCCCATGCAAGATTTGTAGAATTAGTTCACCAAATTAGTATGCGGTGTTTGAATCCAGATGATTTGAAAAACTTTCTTCAAAACAACTGAGAGGATCTAAACACACTTAGAATGTGTTGAGGATACTTTGATTTTATATCAACAAGTATGCGGAATCTATCTGTTGATACTTAGAAGATTTGTTTAATGTAACAGTAATGGACAATATTTTTGAACAATGTATAACTCCAAACAATTCAATATTATTAGATATAATACGAGTGATCTCTGATATCACTAGGGTTACAAAACCTTGAATCTTAACAAAAAACTTATATCAATATCTAAACTAGGACCTCCTTTTATAGCATAAGGAGTCCTTTACAAGATCAGTATCTATCCGTATAATTCTAACTAAATAAGATATACATACAATCTTTTCTATACTTATCCTTCTACACGTCTTCTAGAGCAGTACTAATCTTTAGTCTTCATGCAGCAGTATGATCTTCTATACTAGCAGTACTAACTTAGCAGTTTGTACTGTTAGTTATATCTTCAACAGTCTTCAACTTTACACTGGCAGTACTAACTCCATTAGTACTGTTAGTGTTATATCTTCAGCAGTACTAAACCAAAACTAAGTCTTGAACATTTAATTCCTAACAATCCTCCCCTAAACTTGTGATTTACCCTAAATCAACAAGTTTCTGAATTAAATACCTTGTGAGGATTCTTCCAAACACTATCTTGTAAGTCTTAGTATTGTAGCCTTCAATTCTTCTGCCTGCTGATATATCTTCCTTACTAACTCCTTTGCCATTTCTGAGTCTTCATCAACTCTGAGTTTGGCAGCTAGCATGACAAATAGTATATCTGCTCTCAATGGATAGTCTATCTCAACTAGCATGTAGACTTCCACTCCTTCTTTTGTTGACACCTGATGAACACCACAGTTATCAAATAGTCTACAAGTAGTAGCCAAGTCATGGGCTTAAAACTTCCATAGAACATCTTCTGAGTTAGGCTCATACAACCTCTTCAGTTCTACCCGTAGTTCATTGTCTTTGTCTTCAGTAGGATCTGTAGATCTGAATCTTTCTTGAACTAAACTCCACAGCTTTTCCAAATCTTCTCTATCAACTGACTTGATCAGATCTTCAAAATATTTATACACCTCTGAATGTCCTCCTACCCTGATAATCTTCCATCCTTTCCTAAATGCATCTTGGTATATCTCCTAATCAATTATAGGGTGTTTAACTTGAATAGGGTCCACATTCAGTGCTTCTGGAACTATTATCATCATACCTTGAAGTTGTTCATCAGTTAATACTTCTTCTTCTTCTTCTTCCTCAACTGCTTCTTTTTTTTCTTCTTCAATCATTTGCTTCTTTGACTCCTCTGACTCTAATTGCTCACCAGCCCTTTTATCACCGCTACTTCTTTCTGAATCACCTCTTATGAAAATCTGAACTCTTCTATAAGCATTGAAGTACAACTTCTCTATTTCTTCATAAGACCTTCCTTTGAAATGTTTTTCTTTCCAATAATCTTGATGTTTCAGATAATCTTTCATGTACCTCAACTGTTGAGCTTTTGTAGTAGGTTTCTTCTGAGTAGCTTGCTTCTTACTTTGATGCTTTCTTATCTACTCCAATAGGTCACTGATTGCACTTTCTTGTTCTCCAGCTGTAAATTGTGACCTTTCTTCTTCTTTTATCTTAGCAGCTGATTCCCTATCAGCTTATTCTTAAGCAACTTTTTCTTGTTCTTTAGTAAGTAGCTTATGTTCAACCATGAATTTAGCAATTCTTTCTTCTTCAGCTACCCTAGCTTCTTCTTCAGCTTGAAGTCTTTGAGCAAGTTCTTGATCATGAGCAATTTGAGCTTGATATTTCAGACTTATCTTCTTAGATGGCTCTTCTTCAATCATCACACCTTTGCCCTTGTCTACTCTTTTTCTTCTCATGTATACTTCACCAGCAGTACTAACCCCTGCTTCAGCAGTACCTTGTAGAACACTAGCAGTACCTTGTTGATGACCATGATAAGCTTCTTCCATTGGTTCATCTGACCTCCCCTGAGTACCAGAACCTTCTTGGACCAGTGAGACATTGGGGTCTTCATCTATCTTGACTATCTTCCTCCCTTGTTCGGAAGACTCCTCACCCTTGTCATCATCTTGATCATCATCTGAACTTGAAGATTCCCTCGTTTGAGCTGATCTTTTTCTTTGGAGAGTCTTTACTTTTTGCTCTAACTTCTTCACCTTCATTATGAGTTTGGTGTAGACTCTTCCAAATACTTTCTTGTGTGTTGTGAGCTTATCCTCCAAGCTAGTAACTTTAGTTGACAATGTTGTACACAAATCCATCAATTCATTAAGTTTCTGACTGCCCTTAGCATTTTTTGATGTGTTACCTTCAGGGAGAGGTGCATCATGGGGCATAGACTCAGACTCCACCAAGAGGTGAGCATCTGAGCCACCCATTTGTTCTAGTTGGCTTAGGATTCCACCAGTTGTACTTGGTTCAAAAGAACTGGGTACAATAGGTGTTGCCATAGGTTGGGTCTTACTTATGTTACCCCTTTCCTGCCCAGCTTCTAAGCCTGAGACAGTAGGGGCAGCCCTTCCTATACTGACATAGTCAGGCTCATCTGCTCCTTGGGAAGTGGTAGGAACTCTGTGCTGAGGAACAATAGAGCCCTCTCTGGTAATAATCCTAGGAGGTGATGATATGGGTTGTGAGGCTGTTTCTGATGAAATTGTGAGTGTATGTTGGGAGTCAAATAGGGTTGTTGACCCTTCACCCTGTACCTGCAACATTGAATCAAACAAAGGCACTTCTACCCCACTATACCCCTTTGAGGCCATCCTCATGTTACTAAACAGTTTTTTGGTAAGTGTTAGGGTTTGATAAACAGTTTGATGAGGTAGAAGCTGACTTTTCCTCATGTTTAAAATAGTTTGAATAAAACGTGGATACATTAAAATTTTAGATTTACTATCCACATTCTTTACCATTCCTTCAAAAATAATTTTTGAAAAATTGTAAGTCCTATTAGTTGATAAGCAAATGAGAGCAGTTGCAATATTGCTACTGAACTGTTCCCATGAAGTTTTTTTTATACTCAAACAATGAAGGATGGTATGAATTAAAAACCTCCATTGTGGGGTAAAACAACCTTTTTGAAAAGTTAAAGATTGAGATGTGATGTTATACCCCATTCTAGATAAAGTTTAAAAAATTTCAATATTTGGCAAGTTACTAATACCATTTGTGAGACACTAAAGAGATTATACTTGAGTTCCTGCATAAAATATACATCTTCAAAATACACATCTTCAAATTCAAGTTCCTGCACAAAATACACATCTTCAAAGTCAAGTTTACTAGTTTTCAAAGTACCTTTACTAGTAATCCTTCCACCTATTCCTCCCCCAAAGGTAACATATCCTCCATTCATAGGTGAAAAGTCTGAGAGGTAGGACATGTTCCCAATCATGTGCCTAGAGCATCCACTATCTGCATATCCTTGATCTTCTTCATCATCTTGTGGATGTCCATGCACATAAAATAAGTAAATTAGTTTCCTTTGGGTACCCAAGCCATTACTGACTTGGGTTGGCCTCGTGCATCAATATAGTCAAATCTCTTTAATGTGATTGATGCACCATTAAGTTTGATTGGTCTCCATACCCAACATGCTGAGGCCTTAACAACATTTACCCCTTTAGCCCAAGCAGTGTTTCTTGGCTTACCAGTACTAACTGTTGGTCTAGCAGTACTAACTGCTGGCCTAGCAGTTTTAACTTTTTTGTTCCAAATTTTTTTGTGAAACACTGCTTTCTTGTGAAAAGGCCTGTAAACAGTTTGTTGCACAATTTTAGAAGTTGGTGTTGCACTTGAAACTGTTGGTTTAGGATAAACAGTCTTAATTGGTCTGGCAGTACTAACTGTTGGTTGAGCAATACTAACTGGTTTAAGACCATACTTCATTAATATTGCTCTGGGAGTCATTCTGTTAACATTAGAGTGAGATTTTTTTGAAAAACTATTTAAGTTCACCCTTTCATTTGTAATCTTAAGCACCCTTTTATTCCCTGTAACCATCCTATTCCCTTGATGGTTATTGCAAAAAAGCCTGTAAGTGGTCAAAGCTACCACAAGAAAAGCAAGCCTTGTTGTACATGACAAAGTCATTTCCTAGTTGATGAGAATTAAGGTTATTCTAGTTCCTCTGGTTTCCCCTAGGCTTGTTTGTGGACCTATACAACTCAGAATATCTAACTGTTTTCCTAGCTTGTTTTACATGTGATCTAGGTTTAACAGTTTTAGTTTTAACCACCTCAGGAACAATAGTTCCTTTTTTCTTTTCCACATCAGGTTTAATCATAACCTGATCCTCATCATCAGATTCCCAATCTTCAATAATGGGAGCATCTGAGTTCCTATCATCTGACACCTTGTCCTCAGCAAGAGAGGTGTCACTAGCAATCTCAAAAGGCTCATTCAACTCAACAGGCTTATTAACATTAACATTTTATTTAGCCTTACAACCATATTCTAATTTTGGCTCTTGAAACTCAGCTAAACCTGTGTGTTCTAAGTCAATTCCAGGGGGTGAAGGCACACCTCTATATGGAGGTGGACATGTTTTATAGCCTAACCCTGACTTAGCTTTATTAACCATTTGACACTCTATGATCTTATTGACTCCCTTTGATGCATACTCAGAGTGTCTACAGTTAATTGAATATTATCTTTTGCCTTTTTGATCTTTTCTAAATCAGCTCTAAGCATACTAATCTCATCATTTTTATGAGTCAAATCTCTTTTAAGTACAACTATATCTTCTGTAAAGACAGACTCATTTTTCTTGTAAAACAAAATTTGTTTCTCTAAGACTGCTAAACCTCTTTTATGATTAGATAAATTATAGTTTGTCTGGTTTAACTCTATTATCTACTCATCATAATGTTTCTTTAATGTTTCATATTCTTTAAGAGCAGAACAAGATTTAGAACAATTTTTCACTGAGTGTACCTCTGAGTCAGAAAACGCCATAAGTGCCATCTCAGCTGGTGCATCCTCCTCATCAGCCATGAAGCTACAGTCATAACCCAGACCATCAATGGCAACCATAGCCTTTGAAGATGGCTCAGCCTCTTCCACTGCCTTTTGCTTGTTTCCAAAGCCTTTGCTTTTGCTATCCTGCTACCTGGGTCTTCTACACTCTTTGGCAAAATGCCCCAACTTGTGAGAGTTAAAGCACTCTACCTTTGATTTATCAAAACCAACACTATCATTACCACTGATAGTGATCTTTTTCCCAGTTCTTTGAAAGAATTTCTTTGCCCTCATGCTTAGAAGTGCAACCTGCTACTTTAGGTCCATCTCTTCCAAGTCATCTTCATCATTCTGCTCTAGATCTTCATGTGACAGCATAGACCCATTGGCTTGGCTGGTTAGGAATGCATAAAAAGTAGTATCACTAATGCCAGCAGTACTAGTAGATGAACTAGTAGTACTAACACTAGGGTTAGTAGTACTAACTCCTGAAGCCACTTTCACCTCTTCTGGACTGGTGTTGCTGGGAGATGACACAAATGCCATGTTCCCAGAGCTTGAGCTTGAACTTCCATTTTTCTTCACTTCCTGTTCAACAATCTTAAAATTGTTGTATAGATCATTGAGGCACATTGTGTCGATTTCTGGCTTGTTCATTCAGACCACCACATGAGTGTACCCATCAGTAGGCAAACTCCTTAAGAATTTGAAATTCAGGTCTTCTTGAGGGATCTCAACTCCTAGCACAGCCAGTTGGCTGACTATCTTCTGCAATCTGGTAAACATGTGATCAAGAGACTCATTGCTTGAAGCACTAAAGTTCTCCGAATTTTGCTTCAGCAAGGTCTTTTGGGTCTTCTTGGTGGCTTCATTACCACCAAACCTAGTTTTGATTTCTTCAAACAAGGATTTGGCATCCTTGTATTTGCTGAATGTTAGGAGTTGATCATTGGGAATGGTCATCAGTAACAAACTCCTAGCTTTAACATCATTCTTCTTTTGCAGCTTTTCTTCTGCAGTAACTAGAGAAGTATTCACAGTTGTCTTTATCACACCATCAACTTGATATGAGTGAAGAATCCTCTACTTGCACTCTACACAAATGTCAAGTCACTGTGGATATTGATACTCTTCGCTCCATACTCCTCTTACCAACACTTCTTCCTACTGAATAATATCACCCGACTCTATCAGAGAATGAAGTTCTTGACTTTCTCAAAGAAATTGTTATGATGAATCGGAAGGGGTTGTTTCAATACATTCAAGAGTGAATATCAGGAATATGCCACAGCCTTGGAGAACTATGTACATCATCATTGCCAAATCTATATCAGGAAGAGACAGTGAGCATGAGCATCCCTAATTCCCACATCTTCAGATATTTCGGGGCATGGTCAACGTTCAGTTGATTGACTATGTAAGCCTCATTTGGGAACACTTAGTGAAACACATACAGAAGGGAGGTGATAAGATTCCTTTTGTCAGATACACTAAGTTGCTCATCCACAACTTTCTCGATGAATTCGATGATATTCCTCGATGATTGGATGATGAGTACAAGCACACTATTAAGAATGAGCATGCATTAAAGATGATCAGGATATTAGTTTTGGTACATTATGGGCTTCGGTCTTATGGTAAGCATGTACGAAGGATTATGCCCTTCATTTTTAAATATGCCTTCTCGTACGTTATTTATCAACGCTTATAAGTTTACAGCCTAGGGCATTGTAAAATCAATAGCCTTATTGTGTGTAAATTTTACACCAAGAATATTGCAATCAATTATTTTGACTCCTGACTGAGGGTTGCGACCCACTCCATCTTTTCCCTTAAGGTACATAAGGCTTAAAATATCATTAAGACCTTTAGGAAAGTTAATGTGAAGTGTATTGGATGTTGCATTATTATTCAAGACTTTTGTATGTCTCGTATCATCCCTTCGACATTGAAACTTAAAAACGACTTGGCTGGACAAATTTTTGTCATATAAAACGAAACAAAAGATTTGTGGGAAACGCGTTATATCATTAATTAGGTAGGGAGGATTACATCATTGATAAATGAAAACTAAGACGCCGACCAATAATGCTTCTTTCCCGAAATAAGAAGGATTCAATACATGAATTAAAAACAAATTAGATGCCTTAAATAGGGTAAGTTTTATATGTAAAACTTACGAAGGTTATAACCATTCCAGGTCCTATCAATAGCATCTCTGAAGAGAGTTGCGAGTTTGTAGGCTCCGTTTCCGTAGGCTTCAGATACGACCTAGGGTCCTTCCCATGTAGGCCCCAACTTTCCTTAGTACTCAGGCTTGCTTGCGCTATTTAATCGAAGGATGTATTCACCAGCCTTGAATTTTGAAGGCCTAACTCTTTTGTTATATTACTTTTCGAGCTTCTGTTTGTAGATGGCCTCTTTAATTAAAGCTATCTCCCTACGTTCTTCAAGTAGATCGAGATTTTCTCGAATTCTTTCTTCATTTTCTGATGCTTCGAATGTCATGACACGTTTCGTTATGACACTTACCTCCGAAGGTATAACAACTTCCGTCCCATAGGTTAGGCTAAAAGGAGTCTCCCCATGGCTAGACTTGGGACGCGTCCTGTGTGCCCACAAAACTTGAGGTAGCTCATCAACCCATCCATGATGGCTTCGACCTAGCCTTCGTTCTATCCCTTTGATGACGTCTTTGTTCGTAACTTCTACTTGTCCGTTACCTTGAGGGTGATAAACGGATGTGAAGGACTGTTTAATTTTCAACCCTTTGCAGAAAATTGGGAACACCCCTTCGGCGAATTTTTTTCCGTTGTCACAAATGATGATATGAGGCACCCCAAATATGCACATGATATGTTCCTATACGAATTTTTCCATATGTCTTCCTGTCACCGATGGCAAAGGTTTGGCCTCTACCCATTTAGTAAAGTAGTCTATCGCTACTACTAAGAACTTGACTCCTCCAGGAGCTACAGGTAGGGGTCCGACTATATCAATTCCCCATTGATAGAAGCAAGGTTTTCAAAATCGCGATCCTAATCGTAGGATCGTACGATCCTACATATAAAAAACGAGTAGGATCGTAGTTAATTTAATCAGGATCGGTCTAGGATCGTAGGATCGCACATAGGATCGTAGGATCATAAATGATCCGATCCTGCTACAAGCCCATGTTTTTATCTCTAGTGGAGCAAGATCGGTGTAAGATCGTAGGATCGTAAACGATCCGATTCTAGTAGAAGCTCATGTTTCTTAATGTTTTTTTTTTTTTCCTTTTATCATCCATTTAGATTCGTTTATCGTATAAAATATTATATAGAAGTATAAAACTACAACCCTTAAAAAAATATATACATTTTCATAGGATCTTACAATCCTGATCCGATCCTACGATTATGATCTTGTGAAGCCGAAAACGATCCTAGGTAGGATCCCGATCTTGACAACCTTGGATAGAAGGGCCATGTGGACGTCGTGAAAGTCATGTCTTGCTTTGGCATTTTTGTAACCTTAGATTGAATCTGACAGGCTTCGCACTTTTGGATTATCTTCACTGCGTCCCTGTGCATCAAAGACCAGTAGTAGCCTAACTTTGTTATCTTGGAAACGACAGAACGAGGCCCTGTGTGCAGGCTGCAGGAGCCCTCGTGTATCTCACGAATGATATTTGAAGCTTGCTAAGGCCCCACACAACGGAGCCATGGAGACAAGAAGGACCTTCTGTATAAGTTACTGATAAGCATTTATTTGGTACCTTTTTAATGGGTCATTTAAGCCTAAAATCGAGTAAATATGATCAAATATTGCCTTAAATTATTTATTTTTGTATTTTAGGTACTTGGGGCGAGAATTGTGGAAAATGACACTTTTGGAGCATATTTGGATGACAAAGTGAAGAAAACGACGAAGTCGAGAAAAGTACATTAGACTTGGAGGTCTGACGGCGTCACTAGACATAACGCGACGCTGTCCCTTGTAAACTCGTGGAAGATTTCTAGTGTTGAGCTAACAAGTGACCCTTAGAATATTTTGAAGGCTTTATAACCTGACGCCGTCAGGTGTAAAGTGGAGATGGACGTCACGCTTTATGCTAACAAGAGATGGCTCAGAAGGATTTTACAAGTGACAGCCTCAGATCCCTTTTTGATGCCGTCAGAGCGGCGATTACACAGACGAAACCCTAAACCACGACGAGTTGACGGCGTCAGAGGCTATAACCTGGCGCCATCAGAAATATATTCCTATATATATTTTTGAAAGTTTTCATTGTAATGTGTGACATCTTTGAAGAATAAACCCTAGTCAAATTTCAGCAGCTTTGTAAGGGTTTTTCAACCCTTGAACCTTATGCTTTATTGATGATAAGTTATTCGTTTAATCATTCAATATGTCTATGTGTTGTTTGATTAATTGTTTATCTTTTCTTCTATCTATCTTGCTAGCTTAAGTTTGTTTGTGTTTGCTTAGATCTAATGAAACCTAGTTATTGAACATTGATTTGTTGTCTCTTGTTTAGTTGATTGTTATCGTGTTAGGTTAAGAAAACTGGCTGACCTTTTATATGTCACTAGCTTGAACGTCTTAAAAATGCAACCGTAGAGTACACTATCGGTTTTGTTCGTTGTATTTATTGCGTGAGTTGCGGCTTGTAGATCCTAGAAAACTTAATGGATGTTAAGGGAGACTAATATTCATAGAGTTGGGGACTTTCGCACCTCCCCACAACCAATAATAAGGAATATGACGCTTCAACTAAAACAAGGACGTGACAATTCAATGAATCAATAGGAGATAACTAGGGAGTAATTAAATCTAAGTAAACACGCTT
This sequence comes from Artemisia tridentata subsp. tridentata, assembly GCA_021014915.2. Taxonomy (NCBI): domain Eukaryota; kingdom Viridiplantae; phylum Streptophyta; class Magnoliopsida; order Asterales; family Asteraceae; genus Artemisia; species Artemisia tridentata. The sequence goes on along the minus strand of CP139505.1, from coordinate 191,831,989 downwards.
TTCCTATCATAAGAAGTTCACTAATTTACTTTTTCTTGTTTTTAGTTTAATTTTAGTTTTATAAATAGTTTTTGGGTTAGTTGATTAACAACTAATTCCGCCCACTCCTTCAAAACCGAGATTTTTACTTGCTTTCAAAAAAATATAAAAATACAAAAAGAATCATCCCTCACCTCTAGACCTATCTCGTCATACATCTTGACCTAACGACACTATTCCCCTAGAAAATGATCAATCTCCCGGACATACCTATACTACACTACAACGATCAGGTACACTGCCTGGAGGATTGCAAGCTTCTCAAGATCCCTTGAGAAGTAAAACCTTTTGCGTGGATGCAATCCTCGCATCAAGTTTTTAGCGCCACTGCCAGGGAATAGTTATTGTTTAGGTTCAATTTCTATCTCGTTTAGGTCTACTCACTAGATTCCTATCAAGTGAGATTTTTGTTCTTCTTTTTAGCTTTCTTTTAGTCTATCTTTTTCTTTGTGCCCTTTGTTTGTTAAACCATTTTAATTTGTCATCATGGCGAATGAAATTCCATTTAGATCGTTAACAATAGAGGAACAATTGTGTTTTACTGATAGATTCGCTTCTTGTTGTTCCAATGAATATTTGAGTGATCTTAGAGATATCCAAGAGGAGATGGGGGTAAAGTTAGATAGGTTTGATGAATTATGTGCATGTATGGCTTCTATTAAACAATCATTGTTAGAATCGACTCCTTTTGGTGAGACCTTTTGGAAAAAATTTGAGAAAAGCCTCATTACCGTGAACCATAAGTTGAATGAAATGATGGGTTTGTACACATCACAACTTTAGGAAACAAATGAAGAGGGTTTTTCCGACTATAGGAACCATGAACAAAAAGACCTAGTTTTTAAGAACATGGACTTAGAATCCGACCAAGATTGTGAGATGGTTAGTATTGAACTACCTAGGTGTACGCGTGGGTTAGATTTCACTAAAACATATGACACGCTTGAGGAATCCTTTAGGAAAATGGAACATAGTGATCAAGTTATTGAGAATGATTCTTATGAATTGGACCAAGAATTTGAAATGGCTAGAGAAGGATTTGAGATACTTAGGTTCATGTTTGGGTCTGATTCTACCAAAACACATGATGAACGTATAGGTGATCTAGATCTTATAGAGAATGGGGTGAAAACTCCAAACCCCCAAGTCCTACCATCACTTGAGTCATAAACACCACCCGTAACTTACCTGAAAGAAGTACAAGAGACTATAGGAAACCCGATGGAAGTAGAACCCTTAGACCAAACATAACTAGAGGATATATGTTTGAATACTTGTAGTCATAACCTTTCTCTTAGTTCTATGGAAGTTCCTAGTTTTGATGAACCGGAGCCTCAACCAAAGCCCTTACCCAATCTTCCATCCATAGATGTGAATCTAGGAGATGAAATAGGCCCCAATCCAACCATCAAACCATATAGTCCGGGTAGTTTTGGGATGAAAGTAGTAGACTCTAAACTATGTGGAGTGGAAGCTAATATAGGAGTGAACCACGACCTTACATACTTACATCACCCATTTATGATAGATCCCAAGAAACATTATGGGTTTAAACCGGGTTTATTAGATCAAGATGGATTATTAACTAGGAGTCTCTCGAAGTTGATTGATGATGATCCCTTTTTAAGAGAAAACTTTGATTTACCCATTGGCCTAAATGAATTAGGTAAGGTTAAGATGATAGGAGCACACCCTTTTGAGCATATAATTCATCCACCACTCTTTCCTTACGCGACATATTTCCATCCCTATGGTGTGTATTGCTACTATCACCCTCACTTAATCCTAAGTGTAGGGAAAACCTCTCCTTTATCCGTTAAATAAGGGTAGAGTCAGGCTCGTGACTAGAACAAAAACAAGCGCTTCTTGAGAGGAAACCCAAGCTTTTTAATTGTTTGTATGTTCGTTTTTATTTCATATATATGCTCCATCCTTATTTGTTTATATTATATGTTTCGAATATAATTTGTGAAAATGCTTTATTTTGTTTTTAACCTCATCTTAACTACATATAAAGGTATTTTACAAAAAGATAAGTGTAGGGAAGATCATATTTATTTATAAGAACGAATTCGAACATGAAAGATAACAAGTAATGATTAGCATATATTTATGTGTTTGTTTTGAGTCAAATGCTTGTATCGAGTCACAATGAATGTTCTGCAATTTTTCCAGGTTTTAATACTCAGATTTTTTTCCAGAAATTTTCCAGAAACAAAATGTAAAAATATTGTCAGGTCATACCTGACGGCGTCAGGCACTGTAGCAGCACAATTTTCCAGATTTTTGTTTTTCTGCTGGAATTTAAATTTATTAAAAATTCTAAGAATTTTAAAATTTCCAGGAATCTGTAGACATTTATTTTGCAAGCATTATATCTTACTTTGCTTTCTAGTTTAGTTTTAGTATATATAGTGTTTACCGTCGATTTTATGCGAGGTTTTATGTTTCGTTTTCTTAGTGAATTACAGGTTATATTGGACAAGAAGACGAAAGTATACATTGGAAGTGAAGCTTATCATGTTTGTTTTCTTGGAGGAAGATCTAACCATGTTTTCACATCGTCCATGCCAAGCAAATCAGGTGAGTATTAGTTTCTTTCTCTATTTTATTTTCCCGTTATCATAACTTTGATACTTTTCAAGAACATTGGGGACAATGTTCAATTTAAGTGTAGGGAGGGCAAAATGAGATACCTTAGAAACTATAATTTCGCTTGATATTTGTTTTGTTTTAGAGTAAATGTGTAATAAAACTAAGAAAGATACTTGTTAGGGCAATTTTAGCACCAAATTTAAATTTTTTTACAACATATAGGAGTGAAGCTTTAGTTTTAATAAGCGTCTCATGGATATAAATTATATATCTAGCACAAAAACCCTTCCACTCAAAAATTTTTACCCCAAAAATGTGAGGTTCGCCTTTAGATATATAGGAAAAAGCATTCACATTTAATGCTTATGAGTGTACCGGTAGAATATAGATTCTAGAACTTGTGTTTGTGATGCATCCCGAGATCGCTAGTGAGACTACATTGGTGTAGTTAGGATTTACTAAATGATAAAAGGCATTAGGATAACCCTTGTTTTAAACCTGTATTATAATTACGTTGGCTTCACTGGTCAAGTAATTTTCCCACACCTTTGTGATGTACTCATCTTTAGTACACGATACCCCTAGTACACCCCTCAGAGCCTATCTTTTTCGCGGTTCTCGTGATATTTTGGTGGATTATATTCTGAAATATTAATGAAGAACATTTTCTATAATCCACCCCCAAATATACACCTAAATCTCCTTAGCCTACCTTGTATGCACTTATCTTTAGGGCATTATTGTTATAACATATATGTTTAAACCCCTTTGATAAATGGTCTAATCGGTTACATGGTTTCTAAGTCGAGTCATATCTTGTAAATACAGTTTTGGGACGATTGGGACTCATTGGTAAAAGTACTAGTTGTTATGTAGTAATGGGGAAGAACGTCAATGATTATTACCCCCATATGTGCGTTAATTTTTAAAGTACTCCAAGTGTTTTAATTTTCTTAAATCGGGTCATTAGTTAGTTATGTGTAAAGTGTGTAAAATTCAAGTGTAGGAAGGTTGCAAGATCCCTTCGATGTATTATTTTGGATGGTAGGGCAAGAGTGTATGAAAAAAAAAATTAAAAAAAAAATCAAAAAAATGATAAAAAAAAGTAGAAAAAGAAAAGCGAAAAAACCTACGGACTACCATCCCATTTCATTTATGTTTAAGTCAAATATAGTGTCAAGAAAAATACAAAAAGAGGTAGTAGTTAGCGAGTCAAGTCGAGTCTTGGCTTAGCAATGCCTCATTGTACATCTAATTGACGAAGATAATTGACTTGCCACCAGTAAAATTCCCTATATCCAACAAACCGTGTTTTCCAAACCCTTACACCTAAAGTTACAACCCTTGAAAAGCCCTCTTTGATAGTTTATCCTAGGTGCTTACGCCAAAGTGGTGGAGGTTTGATCCGTTCCCAAGCCTATGGTAATCTATGTACTATGACAGGTAGAGAGTGTTTCAATTTTAATTTTCCATATGTGTTATATAACTTTATACACCCGAGAGATGTGAGAATCCAAACACTTTATGTGAGGTGCTAGTATATAATTTCTGTGGAAAACTATAAGGGGTTGAATAGTTTTAACCATTTTTAAACTTTATTTCACTTTGTGACTTATTGTGATTTCAAAGTAATTGCACACAAACAAGTAATATAAGTAAGTAAGTAGAGAAAAGAACAATCAAACTACAACACGGAGATTTATAGTGGTTCGGCTGCAAGGACTCTCTTTCTTGCCCTACTCCACTCCTCGAGCCTCTAACTCGAGAGTTTTTCTTCACAAAGAAACAAACTCCCTTCTCGGTGGAGAAAACCTTAATACACGTCGCATACACCTTTTTCTGGTACAAAGCTAAATACCGAGTTCTACTTCAAGGAAGAACCAACCTAACGTCGCCTATACAATTACTGACACTAAGCTAGATGTCGAGTTCTTTACAAAGGTACAACCACTCCCGTTTACTCTATGTGTTTTGAGGACTAAAACACTAACCGGACTCTACTGAATGAATGGTATAACAATGATGTGTAAACTCTAACTAATCACACAGTATCTAATTTTCAAGACTTGCAACAGTATGTTGAAGCTTGTTGATGCTTGATCTCTTTTGCTACAAAAAGGAAGATCACTAAGAATGAAATGAATGAATGATATGGGTTAGTAATGTATAAATGAATGAATGTATAATTTATGCTATATAAGTGATGAGTGTGCCTGAATGATCAGCTTGCTATTTATAGGCAAAGCTGATCAACAGGGCACGGATTTGGCGGATCCAAATTCTGGGATCCGCCAGTTATGGTGTTTGGTTCCACGGAACCAGACAGCTAAGATATTCCCATATCTTTCCATATCTTGCACAATCTTTCCATATCTTCCAAAGTCAACTCTTTAGCTTGAAGATCTATACAAGATATCACCTAAATCCTCAAGATATCCTAAAGATATCAAAATGAGGTATGCCATGATGTCATGTTTAATATTTCTAATTTAAGAAATAAAAGTAAAACATGTAAATGTAAAATGTATATATGCAATGTGAATCCTAGTGATCATGTAATGTGTAAATGTGTTTTAAAAGACTTGTTACTATAAATGTAAAAGACTTTAACTTATATTTATGCTTTGCTAAAGATAAACCTTATAATTGTCATTAACAAAATAAAGCAAACATCGTAAAATATAAATAACGTTTTTAGGATGATATTTGTATTAACAATCTCCCCCTTTTTGTTGATGACAAAACATAAAGTTTATTTTTAAGCAATGAAATAAGTAAAGTGAAAGTCTTTTAAAAATATAGATTAAGTTAGTTTTATGCAAGTTTAAAAACTATTTTAAGCATGAAAACATGTATTGTGTTGTAAAAAATATGTATTGTGATGATCACTGTGATGCATAAACTTAATCCTATCTCCCCCTTTTTGTCAAAACAAAAAGAAGATATGCTTAGCGGAATGTGGTGAATGTTTCTTGGTTATTACTCCCGTTAAATTGGAGTACCAAGATTGTTTCAATGATTTTGAGAACTTTAAAGCTCCCCCTTGGATTATACTCCCCCTAATTGGAGTGCCAAGGTTATGATGCATGATCCTACAAAACAAATGGTTAGAATAAGATATGCTTCCCCTCGATGTATACTCCCCATTGCTAGGGTACCAAATTATACGTTTCAATGATGAGAAATGCTACAAAATAATGAGTTAGTATAAAATGTACTCCCCCTTGATCTATACTCCCCGTTGCTAAGGTACCAACGTATATGAGTCAAGGTTGAGAAAAACTACAAAACAAAGGTTGGTTGTGAATCAATCCAACCAAGTGGCATAATGCATATGTATAGGTCAACCAAACATGATAGTTCAACCTATTTGACTTTAAAAACTCAAAAATATGTGTCTGATAAAAAATGCACCTAAGTATAAGTGGTCAAATCATTATGAGAATTCAAACTAATCATACAATAAAGTTAGTGAATCAAACAAACCAAGTTATTATGCCAAATAGTGATCACCCATAAGCATAAATACAACATTCATTACTTGAAAATTGTTTGTGACATAAGTCACAAACCATGATGTTACATAAAAAGAAAAAGTTCCTAAAAATAGAAAATTCCTAAAACAATCCTATGAAATCCGATAAAAGGAGACTAGGAAGAAACTAAAAATTGCCTATTGCGGAGGATGAGAGATTGCATTTAGGCGTTCGAGAATATGGTTCAAAATGAACCTCATCTCGTTTTGAAGCTCATGGACCAAGATGTTGGTCCTTTGAGCCAAATGAGCCGTTCTTTCGCACATGGAGCAATCATTCCTTAGAAAGTTGGAAGGAAGAGTAGGCTCATTGTTTTGTGGTGGAGGTGGTGGTTGGTTGTTTGTTGGTGATGGTTATCTTGGTTGAGATGGAGTAGGTGATGGTGTAGAACCTATTGGAGTTATGGTAGGTGATGGTGATCTGGATGGTGGAATTGGAGCGGGTGATGGTATGTTAACTACAGGAGTTATGATGGGTGTTGTAGTAGAAGTGGATATGGTAGGTAAGTTCATATTAGAGATGGGATTTATGAACCAATATGGTCTGACACTAATTCTAGTTGTCCTTCTATATGGTCTGGATATGTGGGAGTTGTTTGATTTATGCTTTGCGAAGTTGTTTTAGAAATGTGCAGGTAGTTAGAAATGATGATAAAATGTGAGTTGAGATCATCCTAAAGCTTATAATTTATAGTCTCTAAGGTTTATGGAGATTGGTGTTTGGATTTGATTCATAAGGGAATGTTGATTACCAATGTCTTGGAACAAGAAAAAGTTGTTTGTCATTTTATCAAAGTCAATCCATAGAAATGAAGTTGACATGAGGATGATCAGTGAGTGCAGGAGGTGACAGAAAAGCTTGTTATGTGATTGATTTACGGATTTCAAGGAACCAATTAAAGGGATCCTTAGGTGTTAGAGAAAGGTAACTTGGATAAAATTTGAATATTCAAATTTTGGTGGGAATTTTATTTCTTATGGTACTAAGTGTTTCTAAATCATTTTAATGATCCTAATGATCAGTAGAATAATCCTGAAAACCAAAATCAATAATCTAAGAATCGAGATTAGTCGGGAAAATTTTGAAAAAGTTACTGTTTGAATTGGCGGATCCAACCGATAACAAAGGCGGAACCAAAAATTTGGTTCCGCAGAATCCGTGGTGTTGAGATTGGCGGAGCCAAAGAACACAACAGACGGATCCCATATTTGGGTGCCGCCATATCCACCATATGGAAGAGCTAATTTTTAACAGAGAGCAATGCATATTTCCCGATACCCGTTCAAATCCTGAAAATTCACCTAAAACATATGTAACTACTAATATGTGATAGAAAAATACTAAAAACACAGGTTCTAACACACGTTTACACATAAATTAATCCGATGATAATGACTTACCATAACAGGAGGTTAAGCCAAACGATGGCTTAAGCACGGAAAATTGATAACAATAAGTGTTATCATCCTGCAACATTATGTTAGTTCACATAAAAGTCAAATACCAACGTAATATTCTAAAATACACACAAGTTTATCACATCATTGTTTGAAAATGTCCTAAACCAAACACTCCCTAACTCTTACTTCTTGTGGAGCTTCATGATCCACCGGCCTAAGTTCTTCATCATTCCTTTAGTTTGTCGAAATTCTTCGGATTGGTTCTCGTAAGTAGGAAGTTGACTCATGTATTCGGGTGGAGGAATCCTAGAATTGGGCAAACCATCTTCGTCACTAGCTGATGATGATGATGATGAAGTAGGAGGATGAGCACATTTTCCTCTTGCTATGGCTACTAATGTGGTGTTTATTGCTCTAATTCTTTTATATCCCCGCCAGCGGCGCCAAAAACTTGGTGCGCGTGATGTGTCATTGCGGTTTAGCAGTATTAATGCCTACTCAAGTTTTAAATTTATATTTAGCCGACTTATCAATAACACACACACTTAACGAGCAGTGTACCCGGTCAGTATGAATATAATGGTAAGTAGAGTGTCGATCACTAAGAGTGGAACGTATTATCTAGTTATTCTAATCAGTATTTTAATATCTTAAGTTAGCTATACAACCAAATCTAACGCAAGGGGGTTCAGCCTGAGAGACTCGCACGGTTTGGTTTATGATTAAATAGAAAACTAAACTAATGAGCACGAATCAGCGATTAGCACACACGTACACAGATAGATACTTGAGACAATAAGGAGACCTGTCCTGATAATTAAGTAGCTTGTCACCTGTTTTATTGCTAGTTTTATATGAAGTGTATATAATTAACCCTTTCTCGTTGGCTCTAATCTTATCGGCGAGTAAACCCTTAATGATCACTTATGTCTATCCCACTATCCTAGAAACGATAGAATAAATAGGCGAGGAAGGGGCATGGCGACCCAAGCAATGCTCAACTAGACACAGAGGTTATCAATGCACTAATAAAAGTCACCAAAGACATCAACATATAAACTTTAATTAATGGGAAAGCAATTTTAAAGGGTGCCCATGATTTTCCGTAGTCACATGGAATCGGCCCATCAATCCTGATGAATTAAAGTGTACTAATACAATAAAACAAAACTACTTAATGAATTGAATACATGCAGGACCTTCTTACAGCTCTTATATCTTCGTTTAGGGTGTGTCTTGTGCTGCTAATACGTCTGAATTCGGCTTTAGGGTTTCTGTCTCTCTCTTCTGAGTTTAGCTAGGTGTCCGAAATTCGTCTGGCCTTGGGGTATTTATAGTTTCTGTCTGAGGGTTAGATGCGGCGCATAGGATAAGTAGATGCGGCGCATTGACTTAACTTCGCGTGGGGTCCAAGATTAATATATTCAGGAATATTCGTACACCGCCTTAAGATGCGGCGTAACTCCATTTCTCTATGCAGCGCATGTCCTTTGCTGTCTTGGATTGTAACTTGTGAAATCTTGATAGTGATACGCCGTATGTAAGAAGTATGTTGCGGCGTATCTAGAGCAGAATGATCTTGATCTTGTACATTTCAGTAGACTCTTAACATCTTGCTTGTTTTGCTCCATAATTAGTCCAAAATCAAAAAGTTTCACATAATACTTGTTTTTACCTGAGAATTACAAAAGTAAACATTAACGTATCGATTCTCACAGATAATATAATAAAACAAGTCAAATAAATAGGATAAATGATGGTAATAAAATGTACTTATTTGAGTTCATCAAATATCCCCCCACTTGAACTTTACTTGTCCCCAAGTAAACCTTAGAATAAATCTTATGAAAATGTATCCTAAAAGATATTAGGATTTATTTTTATATTTAAGCATGTATTCGTTTTGTCATAATTGCACAACCAAACACTTAACGAATTAGAAATAAAATAAAATATTTCGATAAAAGCAAATCTAATCGTTTAACTGTCCAGTCGTGACGAATATTCTATCATAAGCTTGGCAAGTATACGCATCTCCCCCACTAAAGCTAAGGAATAACAAGTCTAAAGCGGTAAAAAGGGTTTGTTGGTTAAGGGTTGATCATTCTTCTTAATCTCTATCGATCTCACATTCCAGAAAAGGCGACAAAATCACAAATACATGATCGAATCCACGACCACGATACTTGCAATTGCTCAAATCCTTAACTCGAATGGGCTAAAGATAGGACCAAGTAATCTTTACCAATAATATTATATCAAAAAGGGCGACAAAATCATAAATACATAGCCGAATCCAAGACTACGATACTTAAGATTGCTCAAATCCCTAATCTCAATAAATCAAAGATTTGGATAAAGAATGATATAGGGTATGGATAATATTTGGGATACAAATTGGTGTAAAATGAAAAATAAACAAAACAGATAAATTAAAATCCTAAGTGTGGTAAATTACTTTCCCAACCATCCCATGAATAAGACTCATATCATTGAATAACTCACGCTTTAACACTTGAAACACACGCTTTAGGTAGACACGAATTATACTCAACAAGATCTCAATCAAAGAATAACCTTAGTTGGCGTTCCCATAACGGCCAACTCCCATTCAATCCATAAATATAATATACAACAAATAGTGGTGATATCTCCCACTTAATACAAAACTTTACATAAGTTGGTTAAAACAAACTTCTAACTTTTCCTTTTTCTTTTTCTTTTCTATTTTTTTCTATTTTATTTATTTATTTATTTATTTTTTTTGACATCAACATATATGTGTAAAATTTCACAACTTTTCTATCACTTTCTTTCCGGATAATTTTTTCCATACTTTTTATACTTTCAGAAATAACTGTAATAGCGAAAGTAGTAAACACAAGAAAAATAAACTCAAAGTTATACAATATTTACTTTCATACCAATTGCATTGTGCAATTTCCCGACTCAACCAAAGATAATGAATTACGCACGCGAACACAGGTAATGTGAGGAAACACACTTTGCCTAAAGCAATTAACCACGGATTTTAATCTACAGGGTAGGCTAAGGTGTAAGGGTGTAACGAAACATTATAACAAAGGTGTAAGAAACGAAAGGAATGGCTCTGAGTATTTTTCTAGGGGTATCTTACTCTAAAAGTGAGAGTAACAAAGGGTTTATACAGGGGTTAACTAACCAGTGTAGTTAGTTAATATCACATAACATATAAAGGCTATTTGGGTGTAATCCTAGAAATTTACCAATTTAGACAAGTCATTCCAATTATATAGATAATACTTATTATAGTGGTCTCGAATAGTATACAAGCCAAGTTCTAAAGTTTACAAGTCACCGGCACACTCATAGATTTGTAAATTTTGATAAGTTCACAATTTTTGAAAATAAGGTTATGTGTGCAGCTATGCAACTTAGATTTTAAACAAAAACATGCTAAAAATTTTAAATTTTGATATATTAAGCGCATTTTAAGCATATTTTGAAAAAGTTTAGGACAAGTAAGTGTTCTAATTTTCCAATCCCCCCACTTAAGTTAAACAACGTCCTCATTGTTTGTGTCAAAGATTAAAAACTGGAAAATAAAAGAATTAGAACAGAAAAACTCCCCTGAGATTTGCTCGGTATGATCCTCCATTATTCGTTTTAAGAGCAAAAATCAACTTTCTTGTGGATGAGAATGTTTAAGCTTCATAGATGATGTATCCACAAAAATGCAGGAATCTATAATACCATTAAGACTTTAACACACCTGAGTTAAGAAGGTTCAAACTTGCATAATACATTAGTAGTTAGTAAAAATAAAACATAAAAAATTAAAATGAAAATCATCAGGTCAGTCGATACGCCGTATCTTATGGAAGAAGATACGCCGTATCGAGCTTGGAATAAGTACGAATCAGGATAAAAGATGCGTCGCATCCTTAACCAGGGATGCGCCGCATTAAAATACTGACAGAAAGTTTTAAAGTTAAAAATAAAAATGCAGAAAATTAAATAAGATATAACCAGTGCAGGCGATGCGTCGCATCTTAGGATGGAGATGCGCCGTATCTTCTACAGGTCTGACAGACTCGACACAAAATCAGAAAATAAAATAAAATAAAAGATAAGCATGGGTTGCCTCCCACGAAGCGCTTGTTTTTGTTCGAGTTACGAGCCTGACTCCACCCTTATTTACTGTGTAATAGGGTGTTGTTCCCCCCACTTGGGATCAAGTGCGGGTGATTTTAGCAATAAACACGAAAAGAGTGTAAATTTGCTATTAAAGATGGAAGAAATAAATAAAGATCATACCTTGGCAATATATGTACATCTTTCCTATCCTTACCCCGGTTTGGTTGTTAAATTGGATGACTTGACCATTCCATCTGAAAGAGTAGTGTGTTGAGGAAAAATGAGTCTCCTTTCTTCTTGGTTAGTCTCTTTGGTAGTAAGGCGTCCCTTGACTTCCGCAGAAGATGAGAAAGGGTCTTTGGCAAGTAAAAGTTCGAGTTCCTCTATATACTTCATAGGGTCGAAATCATCATCTTCATCAATCATAGCAATGTTTAAGAGCTCATCACCAAATTCTTCCGCGAGCTCCACCAAAAACGGGTTGATCACAGGTGCTTCATGTGCTTCAATAGGTAGTGTAATAAATTTGACCTCATCATTCTTATGTTTTGCAACCTGTTTAGGAAAACTAGCAAGATTATTAGTAACGGGATTAATAATATTAAATAAATTTGTACCACTTTGTGTTGTAAGTGACTCCAATTCATCTTGTGAATCTCCATCTTCAACTAGCGGTCTTGCAATTTCAGCATCGTCCCGAATTTCATTTTTAAACAAGTCATCCCAGATTTCTTCAAAATCCCTCGTTGGGTCAAAATCTGGTTGAGGTATGTCATCATATACAATTGCGTCAAATGGTTCGAAATCAAAATTAGAATACTTTTCATCTTCATCCGATGGATTGTCTAATGGTGGTAATACGATTGCAGAATATTCTTCAACGTAGGGTTCCGTATACACATCATCTTATGTAATCTCCGGAGAAAAAGTACTATCAATAACAATTGCCGGAATTGGTTTCATGGTATATGACTCCTACTCATCATCATTTGACATACACCAAGTGTGTTGAAACGGCAATTTGTTTCTTTCTTTCCTTGACTTTTCTTGTCCTAAAATCAAGTATTCTTCCATAGTGATTTCTTTCGTCTCAATGACTTGTGCACCATATCTTGCTCTTTTCCAGTTATACACCTGATTATCGCTCAAGGCTTTTTCCTCTTCAAACCTAACATATTCTTCCATTGTAATATCCGGATCGTCCATCTTCCTGAAATAAAACTTACTCGTGCAAAAGAAGAGTGAAACAATCAAAGTAAAATAAAAGTTGCTGATATCAGCAAGCGATGCGCCGTATCCAAAAAGTTGAATACGCCGTATCTTATAATCGTTAAAATTTAATCAGACTTTTATTCAGAAAGCAGATACGCCGCTTAGAATTAGAATGCGCCGTATCAGTTTAATTTATCAAAAATCGATTATACTATTAAAATTAAATGCGTCGTATTAACAAAAGTTAATGCGCCATATTTTCGTTACGTTTCAAAATACAAGATTTTTGATTCAGTAGATGCGCCGTATCGATAGAGATCGATGCGTCGTATCTGTTTAATAATTCGAAAACTGTTTTTAATTTAAATATTAAATACGCCGTATCTGCAAAAACAGATGCGTCGTATGGCGTTAGGGTTTAGAAAAATTTCTTATTAAAAACAAAATACGCCGTATCTTGGGGAAAGATGCGTCGTACTCGAATTTATTAAACGCGTTGTATTTTATAAAAATTAAACGCAATACGCCGTATCTGTGAAAACAGATGCGCCGTATCGTTTGTATTAGCTCAATACAACGATAGCAGTATGCAGAAAAAAGAAAAACAAAAATAAAAACACAAAAAGAAAATAAAATTAAAAAAAATAAAAACACACAAAAACAGAAAATATGCAAAGAATACAATGAATGCAATTTACCTAATATATAACAGAGTTAGTGGTTAGAATCTAAAAATTAAAAAGAAAAACCTAATTAAAATACTAATCAAATCAACAGATAATAACAATTCACTCCCCGGCAACGGCGCCAAAAACTTGATGTGCGTGTGTATTGCTCTAATTCTTTTATATCCCCGGCAGCGGCGCCAAAAACTTGGTGCGCGTGATGTGTCGTTGCGGTTTAGCAGTATTAATGCCTACTCAAGTTTTAAATTTATATTTAGCCGACTTATCAATAACACATACACTTAACGAGCAGTGTACCCGGTCAGTATGAATATAATGGTAAGTAGAGTGTCGATCACTAAGAGTGGAACGTATTATCTAGTTATTCTAATCAGTATTTTAATATCTTAAGTTAGCTATACAACCTAATCTAACGCAAGGGGGTTCAGCCTGAGAGACTGGCACAGTTTGGTTATGATTAAATAGAAAACTAAACTAATGAGCACGAATCAGCGATTAGCACACACGTACACAGATAGATACTTGAGACAATAAGAAGACCTGTCCTGATAATTAAGTAGCTTGTCACTTGTTTTATTGCTAGTTTTATATGAAGTGTATATAATTAACCCTTTCTCGTTGGCTCTAATCTTATCGGCGAGTAAACCCTTAATGATCACTTATGTCTATCCCACTATCCTAGAAACGATAGAATAAATAGGCGAGGAAGGGGCATGGCGACCCAAGCAATGCTCAACTAGACACAGAGGTTATCAATGCACTAATAAAAGTCACCAAAGACATCAACATATAAACTTTAATTAATGGGAAAGCAATTTTAAAGGGTGCCCATGATTTTCCGTAGTCACATGGAATCGGCCCATCAATCCTGATGAATTAAAGTGTACTAATACAATAAAACAAAACTACTTAATGAATTGAATACATGCAGGACCTTCTTACAGCTCTTATATCTTCGTTTAGGGTGTGTCTTGTGCTGCTAATACGTCTGAATTCGGCTTTAGGGTTTCTGTCTCTCTCTTCTGAGTTTAGCTAGGTGTCCGAAATTCGTCTGGCCTTGGGGTATTTATAGTTTCTGTCTGAGGGTTAGATGCGGCGCATAGGATAAGTAGATGCGGCGCATTGACTTAACTTCGCGTAGGGTCCAAGATTAATATATTCAGGAATATTCGTACACCGCCTTAAGATGCGGCGTAACTCCATTTCTCTATGCGGCGCATGTCCTTTGCTGTATTGGATTGTAACTTGTGAAATCTTGATAGTGATACGCCGTATGTAAGAAGTATGTTGCGGCGTATCTGGAGCAGAATGATCTTGATCTTGTACATTTCAGTAGACTCTTAACATCTTGCTTGTTTTGCTCCATAATTAGTCCAAAATTGCCTAGTTTCACATAATACTTGTTTTTACCTGAGAATTACAAAAGTAAACATTAACGTATCGATTCTCACAGATAATATAATAAAACAAGTCAAATAAATAGGATAAATGATGGTAATAAAATGTACTTATTTTAGTTCATCAGCTACCCTATCACTAAGAGGAACAAAGGTGTGTGGAATTTCGGTGTAGTCAGGAAGGAAACCACTAGCATTTCGGGAATAGGAATAGAAGCTTTAAACAGACGGGTAAGAAGCATCCCGTACGGCATGGCGGTGGTACCTAGGACTGGAATATCTGCCATTCATTTGGCAATGTAGTAGGCTAAGCTGAATTGTTGGTGAGTAGACACACAATACATCATATAGCAAAGGCTTGCATTGACATGGTCCCTATTTCCTATGGTGCTAATGACGTTGGCTCTAAGAACTTCTTCCAACTTTTTAAATTGAGGCTTAAGCTCATTGAGCTCCATGGCTAATGGATCTCGATCAACCTGTTTACCTCGGCTTGTCCTAGTTTGGTTGTTTCTAGGATTGAAGAGATGTTCACGGATGATTTCTTTGGAAGTTAGAGGTGTGTCGTATGGACGGATACGATCAAGGTTGGAATCTAGGATGGACAATGACCATTTGTCGGAATAAAAGCAAGTTCCTTGACTTGGAATACCTGAAACTTCCTCGAATTGGTTTAAAGGGAAGGTGAATTGGTTTTGGTTAAGTTTGAAATGGATGTTCATGAATCCAAAGTCGTCTAAGCTAAGACTTACAGTAGCATAGAATTCAAGTATAAACCTAGGAATAATGGGTTCATTTATGTCGAGAAGACTATCAAATTGGATAGCGGCTAATTTTTCACAGATATTGGTTTCTTCTAAAAATGACGGGTCTATGGTTCTACCCTCGTGAACATAACGTTTTTCTAATGCCTTAAAGATTTTGACTTGATCTTCGGTGAGACCTTTGGTTTTGTGATGTTGAGGTAGGTATTTGAGGGTGTCCATATGGTCATAATTAGTCGCGGGAGGCATGATTATCCTAAACACGAAAAATGCAAAGTTTAGTTAAAACTATCATATATATATTTCTAGTGTGTGCCTACATGGGGACAATGTGGAGGTGCGGTTATCTCGACTCCTTTTAATGCATGAAAATTTTGTTAATGCAAGTTTTATAACGAAATTAGAGATAACCCAAACGCTCCTACTTCAATGTATCTACGATTGAATGTACCCGAAAATACATATTAGTTATGTATTCCCTTTAGCATTCAAGAGGTATTATGCAAGTGATGTGTAAAAACATAACGTTTTTGTATTTGTATGAACAATGTTCAAAAACCGTATTTCCTAGTCGTGAGAAGATTTTGATAAAAATTTCTCATCGGGTTTTTGATGAATAATGATAATGTACTACAAGATGCAATTCCTAACTAAGGACAACATGGTTAGTGATGCAATTCAGTAAATATGTTTCATGATTTTGCTAAAAATATGCATAAACCCCAAGTTTTGATTTTTGTGCAAGAAATAGAAATCCTAGACTCAGATTAGGAATTAGATATGATTAGGATACTTACAGAGATGATTTAAGCACAAATTGGTTGTGGAGAATGACCTAATTTCTAAGTTTGGATGATGTTGAGTCGAGTTCTAGTAGGTGTTATGTTTTGGGGAGTTGTGTTGTACAGTACATGGTGTTTGTTTAATATACTAAGAATTTATCTCAGCAGGCCGCGGATCCGGCGAAACCAAAATAAGGGTTCCGCCCTTGTTGTCGTTTGGTTCCGCAGGTTCAGGCTTGGAATTTAGTTATTGTCGTGTTTGGTTAATCTAAGGTTTAAGCTGATGTTTTATCTACTCACTAGGTTCTGATCTATTAATCCTAAACCAAGTCTAAGAAAGTTGAAAGGTTCTCTCTTAAGAGGTTTTGTGAGGATGTCGGCAATGTTGTCCTCTGAGGATACTTTCTCAATTGAGATATTTCCCTTCTGAACATTGTCGCGTAGGAAATGGTGTCGTATTTCTATGTGTTTGGTTCTAGCTTGTTGGACTGGATTTTTGCTGAGGTCGATAGCTCCTTTGTTGTCGCAAAGAATGGGAATGTCGTTGAGTTCAATTCCATAGTCGACGAGAGCTTGTTTCATCCACAGAGCTTGTTGGCAAGCTTTTCCGGCTGACACGTACTCGGCTTCAGTTGTTGATATTGCGAGGGCCGTTTGTTTCTTAGCAAACCATGAGGTGAGACAATGCCCTACAAAAGTACAAATACCAATTGTACTTTTTCTATCGACATAGTCACCGGCATGGTCTGAGTCGGCATACACTATGGTTTCCATTCCCGTTCCTTTGGGATACCATAATCCTAAGTGTGTAGTGCCTTTTATGTACCTAAAGATTCGTGACGGCTTCAAGATGTGATATTTTGGGATCTTCTTGAAAGCGTGCAGATAGACAAACACTAAACATAATGTCCTGTCTACTAGTCGTGAGGTAGAGTAAACTACCAATCATTCCTCTATATTTAGTGCTATCTACGGATTCACTTTCGTCATCCTTTGTGAGTTTGGTTTCGGAAGACATGGGTGTTTTCATGGGTTTGGAATCTTCAAGACCAAATTTCTTAAGCATATCCTTGATATACTTAGATTGGTTGAAGAATATCTCATCTTCTAATTGTTTTATTTGGAGACCTAAGAAAAAGTTTAGTTCCCCCATCATACTCATTACAAACTCATCATGCATGATTTTCAAAAATTCATCGCATAACTCTTGACAAGTTGAACCGAATATAATGTCATCCACATATATCTGGTCTATGATAATATGTGATCCCTTTTTCTTTGTGAAAAGAGTGTTGTCTACTAGGCCCATGGTATACTTATGGTCAACTAGGAAAGTCTTAAGTCGATCATACCAAGCTTTTGGTGCTTGCTTAAGTCTGTATAATGCTTTCTTAAGTTTGTAGACATGATTAGGTTTTTCAAAATCGGCAAATCCGGGAGGTTGTGCAACGTACACTTCCTCATTAATAAAACCATTTAGAAAAGCACTTTTAACATCCATTTGGAATAGTTTAAAGTCGTGTGTGCATGCATATGCAAGTAATATTCTAATTGACTCAAACCAAGCGACGGGTGCGAATGTCTCGTCGTAATCTATACCTTCTTGTTGATTGTAGCCTTGAGCTACTAGCCTAGCTTTGTTTTTAGACACTACTCCATTTTCATTCATTTTGTTCCTAAAAACCCATTTAGTTCCAATTATGGATTGATTTTGAGGTTGAGGTACCAATGTCCAAACATCATTCCTAACAAACTGATTTAATTCTTCTTGCATCGCTATGACCCAAGATTCATCTTTTATGGCCTCATTTATATTTTTAGGCTCAACAGTTGAAACAAAACAGAAGAAATTTCTTTCGTTTTGAGCTTTAGATCTTAATGTTCTTTCATTGATTTTTCCTATGACGTTTTCTAATGGATGACTTCTAGATTCTTTTATATTAACTATTTCTCTTTTCACAGGTTCATCTTCTTTGTCATTTTCTACATTTTCTTGATTTTCAACCATTTGACTTTCAACTAAGTCATCATCTACCAAAGGTGATGTCTTAGAGAGAGGTGGACTTTCATCGAATGTTACATTTAACGATTCCTCGACTCTTGAGGTTTCTTTATTCAAGACAATATATGCTTTACTATTTTGTGAATATCCTAGAAATACACCTTCATACGACTTTGGGTCGAACTTGGTGAGGTAATCCTTAGTGTTTAATATGAAGCACTTGCTTCCAAAAACTCTAAATTATCCTAACGTAGGCTTTTTGCCTCTATAAAGCTCATATGGTGTTTTATTCAAGAATGGTCTAATTAGGACTCTATTTAGGATGTAAGTAGATGTGTCAACGGCATTACACCAAAACTTTTGGGGTATGTTTTGCTCATTTAACATTTTTCAACTCATTTCTTGAAGTGTTCTATTCTTACGTTCTACTACACCATTAGATTGAGGGGTTCGAGGAGCCGAGAAATTATGTGTTATGCCATTAGCATCACAAAAAGCTCCGAATTGGATTTCGTTATCAAATTCACGACCGTGGTCGGTTCTAATTGACACTATATTATTTCCTATTTGATTTTGAATTTTCTTACTTAGAATTTCAAATTTATCAAATGCCTCGTTTTTAGTTTTTAAGAACTTAGTCCAAGTATACCTAGAGTAATCATCGACTATTACCAAAGTATAGAAGTTTCTCCCGTAACTTTGTATTGCAGATGGACCAAACAAATCCATATGTAACAATTCTAGACACCTAGATGTAGACACCATGTTTTTAGCCTTACGGCTATTATGAACTTGTTTCCCAATTTTGCAAGCATCACAAAAGTGTTGGTCGTATTTCAACTTGGGCAGGTTCCTAACGAGTTCCTTAGATGATAAGGATTGGTTCAACCTTATATTAGCGTGACCTAAGCGTCTATGCCATAGAGTTGAGTTTTCGTCCAGAGAGGTGAGACAAAGTTTGTCTTTAGGTGTTTTGTCTAATTTCATAACGTAAACGTTATTCTTCAAAACACCTTTTCCTACGGTTCTGCCATCTTTTAGTATTTTACTTCCATTTTCACTGAAATGGACTTCATACTTTTTGCGGCATAATTGACTGATACTAAGCAAGTTAAATCCTAAATTATCTACATGAGCAACATCATCAATAGTGAGAGAGTCATGAGAGATTGTACCGTTTCTGATGATTTTACTTTTAAGCTTGCTACAGAATGTGACATTACCTCCGTCGTACACTTGGTAGGATGAGAAAAGGCTTTTGTTCCCCGTCATGTGTCTTGAACACCCACTATCTTTAATCCACTCATCTGGTTCTAACTCAACTTTTAAGCACACCTCGTTAGAGTCATTAGCCATAAGAGCAACTTCATCATTCTTAGGCTCGTCGTCATCACCTTCAATGTCACTCCAAGCTCCACTAACAAATGCTCTTTGAGACTTGTTCTTTGGAGGCTTTGGACATTCTCCTATTAGGTAATCGGAATCTCCGCACCTAAAACACTATCTATCTACTTTTCCTTTCCTATCATCATGGTCTTTCCGGAAGGGTATCTTTTCTTCACGAGGTTGTCTTACAAACTTTCCTCGTCTCCTGAAGATTTTCTTGAAATCTCTAACAGCCATGGCATATTCTTCATCTTCGATATCTGAGCTAGACTCTTCATCGTCACTTGACTCTACCCTATCCTTTAAGGCAATGGACTTCATCTTCTCCTTCTTGCCTTTAACTATTTCTGAGTCTTTTTCTATCACCATCTCGTGAACTTTGAGATTTCCGATGAGCTCGTCCAGTGTCATGCTTGAAAGATCCTTGGATTCTTCAATAGCTGTCACCTTTGCTCTCCACTTCGGATGAAGTGCTCTAAGAAATTTCCTGACAAAATTCTTACTAGAAAAAGATTCGTCAAGTGCTTTAAGAGATGTAATAATAGTATTGAACCTAGAAAAAGCACTATCAATGGTCTCATCTTCAGAGATAACAAATTGTTCATATTGTTAAACAAGATTGCCAAATTTCTTTAGCAGTTTTACACATAAAAACTGTATCATATTCTTTCTTAGGTAAGGCATTATAAAGCATCATTTTGGCTTCATTATTTTTGGCAATCAACTTCTTTTGCTCATCACTGTGACGAGTAAGAGAAGTACCCATATCCCGACCACTCGATATATCATTACTTATGGGTTTGTAATCACCCTCTACAATGATATACCATAGATCTATGTCCTTTGACTTCACATACGTCTCAAAGCGGTTTTTCCAATATATGAAACAATTTGGTTCAAATAGTGGTGGTCTTTGCATAGATTTCCCTTCTTTAAAGTTTTCAAAATCCATTGATCGTTTCATGTTTTAAAATACAATATATTTTGAAAATCTTGAGTAACGTAGCTCTAATGCCAATTGTGGAAAACTAGAAGGGGGGTTGAATAGTTTTAACCGTTTTTGGGTTGAATAGTTTTAACCGTTTTTAAACTTTAATTCACTTTGTGACTTATTGTGATTTCAAAGTAATTGCACACAAACAAGTAATATAAGTAAGTAAGTAGAGAAAAGAACAATCAAACCACAACACGGAGATTTATAGTGGTTCGACTACAAGGACTCTCTTCCTTGCCCTACTCCGCTCCTCGAGCCTCTAACTTGAGAGTTTTTATTCACTAAGAAACAAACTCCCTTCTCGGCGGAGAAAACCTTAATACACGTCGCTTACACCTTTTTCCGGTACAAAGCTAAATACCGAGTTCTACTTCAAGGAAGAACCAACCTAATGTCGCCTATACAATTACCGACACTATGCTAGATGTCGAGTTCTTTACAAAGGTACAACCACTCCCGGTTACTTTATCTGTTTTGAGGACTAAAACACTAACCGGACTCTACAGAATGAATGGTATAACAATGATGTGTAAACTCTAACTAATCACACAGTATCTAATTTTCAAGACTTTTAACAGTATGTTGAAGCTTGTTGATGCTTGATCTCTTTTGCTACAAAAAGGAAGATCACTAAGAATGAAATGAATGAATGATATGGGTTAGTAATGTATAAATGAATGAATGTATAATTTATGCTATGTAAGTGATGGGTGTGCCTGAATGATCAGCTTGCTATTTATAGGCAAAGCTGATCAACAGGGCACGGATTTGGCGGATCCAAATTCTGGGATCCGCCAGTTATGGTGTTTGGTTCCGCGGGAACCAGACAGCTAAGATATTCCCATATCTTTCCATATCTTGCACAATCTTTCCATATCTTCCAAAGTTAACTCTTTAGCTTGAAGATCTATACAAGATATCAATTAAATCCTTAAGATATCCTAAAGATATCAAAATGAGGTATGCCATGATGTCATGTTTAATATTTCTAATTTAAGAAATAAAAGTAAAACATGTAAATGTAAAATGTATATATGCAATGTGAATCCTAGTGATCATGTAATGTGTAAATGTGTTTTAAAAGACTTGTTACTATAAATGTAAAAGACTTTAACTTATATTTATGCTTTGCTAAAGATAAACCTTATAATTGTCATTAACAAAATAAAGCAAAGATCGTAAAATATAAATAACGTTTTTAGGACGATATTTGTATTAGCAATTTCCATGCTTATTTTGACTAACGTGGAACGATTGTTAGTTGTAATTTCTTTTATATTAATCTTAAATGACCGCTAGCTTGTAAATTGATTAGAATAAAAACTCTTTTGCTTGGGGACAAGCAAATCCCAAGTGTAGGGATATTTGATAAGGATTTATTTGGTACCTTTTTAAGGGGTCATTTAAGCCTAAAATCGAGTAAATATGATCAAATATTTCCTTAAATCATTTCTTTTTTTGTTTTAGGTACTTGGGACGAGAATTGTGGAAAATGACACTTTTGGAGCATATTTGGACGATAAAGAAGAGAAAACGACGAAGTCGCGAAAAGTACGTCAGACTTGGAGGTCTGACGGCGTCACTAGACACAACGTGACGCCGTCCCTTGTAAACTCGTGGAAGATTTCCATTGTTGAGCTAACAAGTGACGCCTCAGAAGATTTTGAAGGCTTTATAACCTGACGCCGTCAGGTGTAAAGTGGAGATGGGTGTCACGCTTTATACTAACAAGAGACGGCTCAGAAGCATTTTACAAGTGACGGCCTTAGATACCTTTCTGATGCCGTCAGAGTGGCGATTACACAGACGAAACCTTAAACCACGACGAGTTGACGGCGTCAGAGGCTATAACCTGATGCTGTCAGAACTGTATGCCTATATATGTTTTCTAAAGTTTTCATTGTAAAGTGTGACATCTTTTGAGAATAAACCCTGTTCGAATTTCAGCAGCTTTGAAAGGGTTTTTCAACCCTTGAACCTTATGCTTTATTGAAGATAAGTTATTCGTTTAATCATTCAATATGTCTATGTGTTGTTTGATTAATTGTTTATCTTTTATTCTATCTATCATGCTAGCTTAAGTTTGTTTGTGTTTGCTTAGATCAAATGAAATCTAGTTATTGAACATTGATTTGTTCTCTCTTGTTTAGTTGAATGTTATCTCGTTAGGTTAAGAAAACTGGCTGACCTCTTATATGTAACTAGCTTGAACGCCTTAAAAACACAACCGTAGAGTGCACTATTGGTTTTGTTCGTTGTATTTATTGCGTGAATTGCGGCTTGTAGATCCTAGAAAACTTAATGGATGTTAAGGGATTTAGGGGAGACTAATATTCATAAAGTTGGGGACTTCCGCACCTCACCACGACCAATAATAAGGAATACGACGCTTCAACTAAAACAAGGACGTGATAATTCAACGAATCAATATGACATAACTAGGGAGTAATTAAATCTAAGTAAACACGCTTTTCCTATCATAAGAAGTTTACCAATTTACTTTTTCTTGTTTTTAGTTTAATTTTAGTTTTATAAATAGTTTTTGGGTTAGTTGATTAACAACTAATTCCCCCCACTCCTTCAAAACCAAGATTTTTACTTGCTTTCTAAGAAATATAAAAATACAAAAAGAATCATCCCTCACCTCTAGACATATCTTGTCATACTTCTTGACCTAATGACACTATTCCCCTAGAGAATGATCAATCCCCCAGACATACCTATATAACACTACAACGATCAGGTACACTTCCTGGAGGATTGCAAGCTTCTCAAGATCCATTGAGAAGTAAAACCTTTTGTGTGGACGCAATCCTCGCATCAGTTACCCCCCATTAGCCTGTATTGAGGGGACTTGATTCTGACCTTTCGTGCTAGCTTTGGATCTTCTGGTAAGATGCCACTAATCAAGTATTCTCTAATTGGAGTCATCCAGTTCGATCCTTCTTTAAGTATAACATTAGACACTTCACCTCGTATGATTGACCTTTCGGCCAACTCTTCGACCAAAACTTCCTTTATGAGATGAGCAAATGCCATCAAAGCCAGCTTGCTCTATGCATCTATTTTTTGGTTCTGGTTCCTTCGAACATGCTCTATGACATAAGAGTCGAATACATCAAGCATTTCTTTAGTTTTGTCCAAGTATTGCTTGATAACATGTTACCTTGCTTAGTAGGAGCCTTTGACTTGATTTGCTACTAATTGTGAACCAACAAAGATAGACAGGTCACAAACTTCCATGTCTCTTGCTAGCTGAAGGCCTGCCAACATGGCTTCGTACTCCGCTTCATTATTCATAGCGTCGAATTCAACTCGAAGTGCATAAGTGCACTCCTTACCTTCCGGACTGATTAACAGTAACCCTGATCCAGAACCATCGAAGCTTGAGGCTCCGTCAGTGTACAATTTCCACCCTTCCTTCATTTTCGAGGGTTCCTTCTTTGGTATATCCTTATCCTGGCTTGGTCCGGAGGGTGTTTCTGCCACAAATTCTACAAGTATCTGCCCTTTAATAGAGTTTCTATCACATGTTCTCCCAATTCAATCGCCCATTTGGCCATCCTTCTTGTCTTTTCAGGCTTCGACAGTATCTGCTTAATTGGCTTGCCAGTTTGTACTGTAATGGGATGAGCTTGAAATTACCTTCAGAGTCTTCTCGCAGCATGAACCAAAGCTAGAATTAGCTTTTCCAATTCTGGGTAGTTTAACTCAGTTCCCTGAAGGACCCTACTAACAAAGTATGTTGATCCCAAACACAGATCGATTGACCTTGTATTAGAAACTTTGAAGAATGTCAAAGAGTATGCGGAATCTACTTTTGAACACTTAGAAGAACATCAATGTAACAGTAAACGATGAAACAGTAAAATGTATTGAACACAATATCCCCAAAATGCTTCAATATTATTAGCTCAATAATACGAGTACTCTATGTAGTACTAGGGTTTACAACCTTGAAGCTATCAAAACATACGTATAAACATCTAAAACCTAGGACCTCCTTTTATAGAATAAGGAGTCATTTACAAGATAACTACAAATCTTCTAGAATATACAGACAAGTCTAAATATATAGAATATACACAGAATATCTTCTAAACTTATCACATTACACGTCTTTATCCCATAGCAGTATCAATTTTCATCAGCAATCTTCAGCAGTACAATGTTAGTCTGGCAGTACTAACTTTTACTCTAGCAGTACAAACTTGATTAGTACTGTTGATTATAATCTTCAGCAGTTTCATCTTTGGCTAGACAGTACTAAATTAGCTTGGCAGTACTAAGTGTGTAGACTTGTAATTCCCAACAATCCTCCGCTAAACTTGTGATTTACCTCCAAATCATCAACTTTCTTGAATTACATCTTTGACCTTGAGAGGATTCTTCCAAACACTTTATCTTCTCTTCAGCCTGAATGAAGTTCTTTCAAAGCAATTCCCTTGCCATCCAAGTCTCTTCTTCCATTGTTAATTTTGTAGATAACATCACAGTTAAAACACCTTTTGACAATGGGTAATCCTTCTCCACTAGCATATATATATCAACTCCAGCTTTTGTAGACACATGGTGAACTCCACATGTATCATACAATCTCCATTTCAATCCTAGATTGTTGACTTGAAACTTCCATAATGTATCACATTCATCTGGATCAAATAACCTCTTCAATTCCACCCATAGCATTCTTTCTTTGTTGTCTGTTGGTTCTGTTGAGCTGAATTTTTCTTTGTCCAAACTCCATAGCTTCACCAGATCTTTTCTATCAAATGCCTTGAGCATATCTTCAAAGTGTTGATATATCTCAGTATGATCTCCAACCCTGATGATCTTTCAACTCTTTATCCTCCCATCTTCTTGAACTTCCCAGTCAATAATAGGACATTTAGCCTGTAGAGCTTCCACATTCATTCCATCTTCAGGGATAACAATCATCATTTGTTGAAGCTGTTCTTCAGTCAATTCTTCTTCTTCTTGTTGTTCTTCAGCTGAGGGTAGATCTTCACTGATTTTCTGCTTCTTAGAGGATTCTGATTCCAAAGAAATTCTAGCTGTTTTTCTTCTGTGTTCTTCTTCTTCTGTATCCATAGGGATAAAAGCTCGAACTTTCTTGTAGGCCTTGCTATATAGATCTGCAATCTCTTCATATGGTCTGCCTTTTAGTTGACTAATAGTCCAATGATCTTGATTTCTCAGATATTCCTTCATATACTTCATCATCTTTGCTTGAGTTGGAGGTTTGTTCTTTCTAGCAGCAGCTTTCTTTGCACTCTGACTCTTTCTAATAACTTCAAGCAGATCATTCAGGGCATTTTCTCTTTCTTCTACATTGATGGTTTCCCTGTCTTCTTCATAAATCTTCTGGCTAACAGCCCATCTGCCTTTTCTTGTGATAACCTTTCTGCTTCTTCACTTGCAAGCTTTTGTTCCACCAAAAATCTTGCAATTCTTTCTTCTTCTGCTAATTTAGCCTGTTCTTCATCATGAACCCTTTGAGCAATTTCTGCATCAAAACTTATCTGAGCTTGAACTCTCTCTTTGACCTTCTTTGGTTGCTCAGACTCTATCATGATGCTATTTCCCTTATATGCAACACTGGAAGTACTAACTGATGCATCAGCAGTACTAATAGATACACCAGCAGTACTAACATCTTCTTGAGCTGTATATGACAAATCGTAATTTCATGTCAATACTATTCAACAAACTCGAATTTATTTTCTTGACATTTATTTGAACACAATTTACATATAATTTCTACTTGAACCGACGTGAAAATCTAGAATATATTTTAAGTGCACTAGGACTTAGGCTATATTTAGTCCAACACGCTCCAGTATCTTGCTCCTACTCCAATTCACAATTTTAAACTAAAAAACAATTTCTTTTTCTTAAATTACTTACGGTTGGCAAATTCAACGAACACTATTCGTAATTCAAAATTGAACACCCGATATACCCAATTCTCCCAACGATTATTTCTAATGTACTTTTATACTACTAAAAAGATTACAAAAGTTCCAAAAATATTTCCTTACACCAAAAATAATTTCTTTATATCCTACGTTTATTTACGTATAACCTTCGTTAATCACCAAAACAACAACCAATACCTATTTTTAACACCCAATACATACAATATATACACTTTTGAGCAAAAAAGTCTTGCCCCTCACCCCCCAATCCCTTGGTCCAATCGGCCATGCCCTTCCCATACCCAAAACCATACCTAAATTGACTACTACTTGGACTTTGCTAACCTCTTGCTATATATATATATATCACACATAACTTCATTCTTGCACTAGTTAGTTCAAGAAAAATCAACATCACCTCCCATTCTATACTACAAATCGACACACACTTGGAGCCAAGAGAAGGAGGAATCTTGTTGTGGCTAAGATCAAGCACACATAGGGTATTCTAACAAGTATTTGGAACATTAATCTTGGGGTTAATCAAGTGTTTTGCACTCATATCTCACTAATCACTTTTGTAAGTAATCATACACTACAAAAATTTCATGTTTTTCACTATGTCATAATTCTAGACAAGTATATACTTAGTTATCACTTGGTACATGTTGATAAAGATTTACATTCACAAAGATCCTTTAACAAAAGATTATATTTTGAACAAGTTTTTATTTCAAGAAAACTAGTAGGTAAAACTCTTCACAAGAAAGTGGTAATAAACCTTATAAACATGTATGTTAGTAAACTTGTATATTTAAACATTCTTGATAATTAATACATGGACCTTAGAAAATTGTTGAGTTCATAGTTAGATCATTATTATTATGTTGAGAAGTTGATGGAGGAACTAGGACTAGATTTGAAGTGGTTGTCAAGAGGTTATAATAACTAGAAGATTTGTAAAAATAGTTTGGCACTTTTAAAAGAGATTCTGTCCCGTTTTGATAAATATAGCAAACTCAGTAACTTGGTAACCATTTTAGGCTATAAATATAGAAAATAGACTCAATAACGAAAGCTTAGCCGCTTGAATGAGTTAAAACGGGCTTATAACGAAAAAGATACGCTATTTTCAATTTAGATGACGAAAACTACATTTTCAGAAAATGATTGAATCTGTCCAGAATTTTAAGAGATGAAAATAGAGGTTAAATGATGTCTAAACTAGCCGAGACCTAGAAAAGCCTAGAGTATACTTAAATAAATTCGCGGGGATAGGTCAAATTTAAGAAACGAAGCTACGACGCAAAAGTTATGGCCTAACGAATTTTTACGTCAACATATACGTTGACAGCCTATTATTTCTCTATTAGAAAGCTGTTAGTATTTTTAGAATGGATTTTTGGACCTTTTTGAGGACATTTTGGCTAAAATGACGTACACGGAATTGGTAGAACATTGTATATATTTATTTAGCACGTTAGAGATTTTTGAAATAGCCATTAACATGAAGACTAAAATTTGGTCGCAAGATTTACAAGATACATTTTCTAAAAAGTGGTAATTTTCTAAATAAATGATCAAATTGACGCAACTATATTTTGACAATAAATATTTCAACAACATGTACAACTGATAAAGTAGAGTATGAACTTGCGTGCTTGACCTTACTTTCGAAGCCTAAGACATATGCATTATTTAGGTCGCGGTTAAGATATCGGACCTATATTTTCAGTTTACCATAATACCAATCGGGAATTGCTTCTGCTAAAGGTGAGTTTTCATAGTCTTTAAGAGAATACATTGCACATCATTTTATTACGAGCCCAAGTATGTTAAATTCATTTACATTGCTTAAGTTACCGCATTGCCATATTAAAGTCCCTAGTTTATCATGAACCGTTAATTACGGAGTAAGCGAGAGTGAGTGAATAGATCTATTGAGGGTGACTCCTCCATCCGGGTTGGTAGATCTAACTGGTCAAACGGATGCATTTCATTTAATATCAGAATTAGAGTTGTTTGGCAAACACTCTGTTGGGGCGAACATCATAATCAGTCTAGCTTTGGGGTCATGAGCTTATAGCAATTGTATCATTTTCATGTGGCATTTTTGTCATACATAAGTTATACTTGTGGTAGTCGTACAGAACATTTACATAAACCTAT
The DNA here is from genome assembly GCA_021014915.2 of Artemisia tridentata subsp. tridentata. Lineage (NCBI taxonomy): Eukaryota > Viridiplantae > Streptophyta > Magnoliopsida > Asterales > Asteraceae > Artemisia > Artemisia tridentata. Next base: position 191,802,993 of record CP139505.1, on the reverse strand, counting down.
GATTCTCACCAACATTTTTGTTGGCCGTTTTAGCAATGTATTTTCAGGTAATTAAGGCATTCACATCATGGCCTGCATGAGGACCTATCATAGAGTCGCGGTTACGACGCGTCTCATTTGTATTTTTATGCACTTAAAAAATCGTTTGGTTTATAACAAACTTATTTCCACAACTTGACAAATCTTTTGGGACCTATCTTTTGTAAACTTTGAATGTTTTATGAAATCAAACGATGTACTTTTAAAACGACACTTTAGGTTGTTCAATATAACTATAACTGTGATGCTATGGTAGTCACGCCCCAGGTATTCCATTCCACTGCAAATCAGGTATTTGGGGGTGTGACAGATTGGCATCAGAGCTAAGGTTATAGCGAACTAGGTTGTATCATGGACCCTAGACTATAACCACATCATCATAGCATCTCATCATTTTATCATAAGTGCATATTCACTATACATGCGGTTTCATACATACATTATGCGAGTTACTTATACTTGTACTTATATATATTCTCATATATTGACCTGGGTTACAGCGATATGTCTTCACCCAACCACCCTATTATCATTCTAGCAGACTCGGATATCGAGGATGCTTTTTCATCCACTAATACACCACATGTCACTCACTCAGCCGTTAAGTGGATCTTTACCATTGACCTCTCTAGGAAAGACTTTCCATCTACGAGGAGTATTCCATGACATAAGAAAACAATGAAAGGATTACGAAACCACAAACAAGGACTAGAAGTACACAGTAAGTTGATTCGTATCGCAACGGAAAACATAAGATCTCACGAGGCTATCCAAATCACTATCTTTGGCATATTCACCCAATCCTATCATTCCAGAAGTACTAGTTAGACCAAGTAAGACAACAAACATAAGTCATGATCCATTTTAGAAATGACCAAGTGCGTTGAATGCTCATACCTGTAAGACTTACCTAATATTAACCAATAGGCATTATCCGACACCAGAAACAAGATGATAGACATCTAAGCATTCATGCGAACATACCTACCCGACTACTTCATCCTTTTAATGCTTTCAATTCAAACGAATTTTCTTTAAAATGCAATTATACAAATCATATACCTTGTAGGAAAAATATTTTTCTAAAGAACCCATTTTGACAAGTAATCCCCTTATGGCCAGCCTTTAACAAAACTATCGTACGTTAAGAAATGTATAACATCAATCTTTACTAAACGGTTCTTTTCACATCATGTCAAAGACCCGTCTATAAAACTTTGGGTCATATTTGAAAATAGTCCAACCTTGCATAACTACTAAATTAATTCAAACTTGTGAATTCATTTACTCAAATTTGTAAATTCATTTATTCGGAGAAAGATTTTATTTATTCAAACTTGAAAAAAAAATCATTTATTCAAACTCGTAAGTTCATTTATTCAAAATCCGTTTATTTAGAGAAAGATTACAAAAAAAAACACTCCATATCGAGTCAAATTTTGAAAATCAACCACCGTACTAAAACACTTCATACATTTAGGATCTTGTGATTGTCAAACAGTAGCATGGAAGAATTCGATGAAGAAAATCTAGGGAGATTTCCAGGATATCAACAACATTGAGGACAACAACAATGTTTAAGAACAAGGGACTTATGCCTAAATAATAAACCATAGACGGAGCCCTCTAGGGTCGTATTTCTTTAAGTAGTCTATCTTAAGTACCTTCTTGTAACCTCGTTGTATCATATACCTTCCTATCTAATGTAATCTCTATCTTTTATCTTCTCTACAACAATCACAACCTTCGTTTATTTCATTTCCTATTCCATTTGCCCAATTTTCAATCATTTCACAACAACATACCACTATCTTACTAGGGACTAGGACAATTTCATTCTTGACTGATTAGTAGACTATTACCATTCTATAAGATTCTTCCATGTATCCTATAAATCATTCAACAAATTTTATTTCAAGCTATTTTGCTACCATTCTATAAATTGATATTTTTTTCTGTCATTTTAGTAACTATTTACTACTATTATCCGAACAAAATTTTCTTGTTACCTTGAAAAGAAGTATTTAGGCTACCATTTTACAAAACCACACGTTAAATACCATCTAAAACTTTTGAAAAGCATAATACCACTCCGACTAAACCAAGCATTACATCATTTTTCCTCAATTATACATAGCCTGATCACCTATGTCTAATTCAGAAAGAATCATGTCATGAAGGAAACAATCATCTTTTCAAAAATTTCTAAAACAATCTTCATTCAAAACATCAAAAAGCAAAACCTTGTGGCCAGATAAGCAGTTCATAAACATCCCTTGTTAACACCCTATTGACACCGATGCCATTCATCCCGCACTTAATCGATAAATTGGATTCATTATCAAACAACTAAAGCGGAGTCGAATTCCTATCGTTAAAGTCCGCTGGAATTCTCGAAGAGATCCCGAGTTTACTTGGGAGCGGGAAGACCAGATGCGACTCAAATATCCACATCTTTTCACCGATACCACTCCAGAGACCAACACTAACTGAATTCAGGGATTGAATTCCTTTTAGGGTGAAAGACTGTGACAAATCGTAATTTCAGGTCAATACTATTCAACAAACTCGAATTTGTTTTCTTGACATTTATTTGAACACAATTTACATATAATTTCTACTTGAACCGACGTGAAAATCTAGAATATATTTTAAGCGCGCTAGGACTTAGGCTATATTTAGTCCACAACGCTCCAGTATCTTGCCCCTACTGCAATTCACAATTTTAAACTCAAAAACAATTTCTTTTCTTAAATTACTTACGGTTGGCAAATTCAACGAACACTATTCGTAATTCAGAATTTAACACCCGATATACCCAATTCTCCCAACGATTATTTCTAATGTACTTTTATACTACCAAAAAGATTACAAAAGTTCCAAAAATATTTCCTTACACCAAAAATAATTTCTTTATATCCTATGTTTATTTACGTATAACCTTCGTTAATCACCAAATCAACAACCAATACCTATTTTTAACACCCAATACATACAATATATATACTCTTGTATCAAAACTACACATTTTATCCCAATATATCCTCATTGCCGTCCCCCCTCCCCCCCCCTTCCTTTGTTTTGGAAATAACACTAGACTAAAAGTACAAGCACTTATGTAGCTCCAAACTTCCCACATTTTCAAAGTATGGCAAGCAAAGATTTTCAAGATTTGAGCAAAAAAGTCTTGCCCCCCCCTCATCCCTTGGTCCAATCGGCCATGCCCTCCCCATACCCAAAACCATACCTAAATTGACTACTACTTGGACTTTGCTAACCTCTTGCTATATATATATCACACATAACTTCATTCTTGCACTAGTTAGTTCAAGAAAAATAAACATCACCTCCCATTCTATACTACAAATCGACACACACTTGGAGCCAAGAGAAGGAGGAATCTTGTTGTGGCTAAGATCATGCATACTTAGGGTATTCTAACAAGTATTTGGAACATTAATCTTGGGGTTAATCAAGTGTTTTGCACTCATATCTCACTAATCACTTTTTTAAGTAATCATACACTACAAAAATTTCATGTTTTTCACTATGTCATAATGCTAGACAAGTATATATTTAGTTATCACTTGGTACATGTTGATAAAGATTTACATTCACAAAGATCCTTTGACAAAAGATTATGTTTTGAACAAGTTTTTATTTCAAGAAAACTAGTAGGTAAAACTCTTCACAAGAAAGTGGTAATAAACCTTATAAACATGTATGTTAGTAAACTTGTATATTTAAACATTCTTGATAATTAATACATGGACCTTAGAAAATTGTTGAGTTCATAGTTAGATCATTATTATTATGTTGAGAAGTTGATGGAGGAACTAGGACTAGATTTGAAGTGGTTGTCAAGAGGTTATAATAACTAGAAGATTTGTAAAAATAGTTTGGCACTTTTAAAAGAGATTCTGTCCCGTTTTGATAAATATAGCAAACTCAGTAACTTGGTAACCATTTTAGGCTATAAATATAGAAAATAGACTCAATAACGAAAGCTTAGCCGCTTGAATGAGTTAAAACGGGCTTATAACGAAAAAGATACGCTATTTTCAATTTAGATGACGAAAACTACATTTTCAGAAAATGATTGAATCTGTCCAGAATTTTAAGAGATGAAAATAGAGGTTAAATGATGTCTAAACTAGCCGAGACCTAGAAAAGCCTAGAGTATACTTAAATAAATTTGCGGGGATAGGTCAAATTTAAGAAACGAAGCTACGACGCAAAAGTTATGGCCTAACGAATTTTTACGTCAACATATACGTTGACAGCCTATTATTTCTCTATTAGAAAGCTGTTAGGATTTTTAGAATGGATATTTGGACCTTTTTGAGGACATTTTGTCTAAAATGACGTACACGGAATTGGTAGAACATTGTATATATTTATTTAGCACGTTAGAGATTTTTGAAATAGCCATTAACATGAAGACTAAAATTTGGTCGCAAGATTTACAAGATACATTTTCTAAAAAGTGGTAATTTTCTAAATAAATGATCAAATTGACGCAACTATATTTTGACAATAAATATTTCAACAACATGTACAACTGATAAAGTAGAGTATGAACTTGCGTGCTTGACCTTACTTTCGAAGCCTAAGACATATGCATTATTTAGGTCGCGGTTAAGATATCGGACCTATATTTTCAGTTTACCATAATACCAATCGGGAATTGCTTCTGCTAAAGGTGAGTTTTCATAGCCTCGTTTTCAATTTACAATTTCAGTTCTAAACTTTCGGGGGTTTATTACGAGCCCAAGTATGTTAAATTCATTTACATTGCTTAAGTTACCGCATTGCCATATTAAAGTCCCTAGTTTATCATGAACCGTTAATTACGGAGTAAGCGAGAGTGAGTGAATAGATCTATTGAGGGTGACTCCTCCATCCGGGTTGGTAGATCTAACTGGTCAAACGGATGCATTTCATTTAATATCAGAATTAGAGTTGTTTGGCAAACACTCTGTTGGGGCGAACATCATAATCAGTCTAGCTTCGGGGTCATGAGCTTATAGCAATTGTATCATTTTCATGTGGCATTTTTGTCATACATAAGTTATACTTGTGGTAGTCGTACAGAACATTTAGCATAAACCTATGATTCTCACCAACATTTTTGTTGACCGTTTTAGCAATGTATTTTCAGGTAATTAAGGCATTCACATCATGGCCTGCATGAGGACCTATCATAGAGTCGCGGCGACGACGCGTCTCATTTGTATTTTTATGCACTTAAACAATCGTTTGGTTTATAACAAACTTATTTCCGCAACTTGACAAATCTTTTGGGACCTATCTTTTGTAAACTCTGAATGTTTTATGAAATCAAACGATGCACTTTTAAAATGACACTTTAGGTCGTTCAATATAACTGTAACTGTGATGCTATGGTAGTCACGCCCCAGGTATTCCATTCCGCTGCAAATCAGGTATTTGGGAGTGTGACACTGTAGGAGCAGTATCCACACCTGTTTTACCCAGACCAGTATCAAGCCTTCCCTAAATGTCTGCATCTTTTTCTACCAGTGTGATGTTTGGATCTTCATTTATTTCAGCAATTTTCCTCTCCTGTTTGGGAGGATCCTCCAAATCATCATCTGAATCTTCTTCTGAACTGTCAGACTCCACAATGTTTGCCCTCCTTTTTGCTTTACTGGCCTTGAGTTTTTACTACAACTTCTTCACTTTCTGAATCAACTTGGTATAAGCAGCACCATAAAGTTTCTTTGTCTCTTTCAATTCTCTCTCCAAGCCAGTGACCCTTGCTGTCAGTTGTGTACAAATGTCCATCAATTCTTTTAGTTTCAGACAGCCCTCATCACTTCCAAGTGTGTTAACTTTTGAGAGAGGTGAATCATGGGGCATGTCGCCCATAGTATCCTGTTGGTTGGGGTAACCATCACAATTATTTTCCCCTCAATGGAGATTTCTCATACATACCATTTTACATTGTTTAAGTCCAAAGAAAACTTCATGGGAGCAATTCAGTAGCAATATTGCAACTGCTCTTATTTGTTTAGAAACCAGTACTAAATTTAGCCTAGCAGTACAAACTTTTGCCTAGCAGTACTAACTTTTTGTAAAAACTTTTTCTCAGTAGTATTAACTCAACTTTCTTTTAAAACAATACTGCACTCAAACTTTTTGAAGGGATTAAGTGTAAAGGAAGACACTCAATCATTTTCGGTTGCATTTAACCTCTGGTTGTGTGAGAACCAATGTTTTCAGTATAAATACTGCCTGTGATCAGATAAACTCATTAAAAGAGCTTTCTTGACAGGGTTTCCAGCTCATGGCAGGTGTTACCTCTAACACAAATGCATTAGATTCATTTTTGCTCGTTGTTCTCTAAACCAGATGACATCAGACTAACACACCATACTTAGTATAGAATGGTAAAGAGTGAGTTAGACCAGTTACTATCTAACTAACTAAAAACCATCAATTCATGTTCAAAATACCACCTGATAAACATTGGTTGATTTCAAGAAAGAGATTTTAAAGAACCTCCCAACTCAGGTGTAAAACCCTTGTCAAGTGATCCCCAAATCCTCTCTATCATGAATCAGTTTCACCAGCTTTTAGCAACAACATTTCAAACATTCCACCACTTTTGCTTCTCACACAGCATCAATACCAATCATACGGCTTGCTTATCCTGCAAATGTTAGTCTAAAACCAAGAAAACACAATCCATAGTATTTTCTATTTAACAGTATCAAGTTTGACAAACAGTTTTAACTTAGCAGTACTAATTTGCACTAGCAGTATTAACTCAACAGTCTAGCAGTATTAACATCTAACAGTACTAATCCTTTACAAAACTTCACAAAGACACAAAGAGATTAAAACTTTATGGATTTAGCATTCCAATACTTGCAACCAAGTACTGAAATCTTCCAACATCAAAACCTTTTGTAAGTAAATCTGCAAAATTGTTATCTCTGTGTATTTTAACAACTTGAATTAACTTTTTGTCATTGCAGTCTCTTATAAAATGATGTCTAATCTCTATGTGTTTTGTTTTAGAGTGTAAAACAGGATTTCTAATAATACATATAGTACTGTTATTGTCAATGAAAATCATGGTGTGCATAAAATTATACCCATAGTCCAGCATTTGATTCTGAATCCAGAGTACTTGTCCACAGCAACTAGCAGCAGCCACATATTCAGCTTCAGTTGTAGAATTGGCAACCACAGTTTTCTTCTTACACTTCCATGAAATCAATCTGCATCCTAGGAATTGACAACCACCTATTGTTGACTTCCTATCTAAACTTGCACCAGCATAGTCACTATCACTATATGCCACCAGATCAAATGGAGATTCTCTAGGATACCAAAGACCTAATTTGGGTTGGCTTTTTAGATACCTAAAGATCCTTTTCACAGCATGTAAGTGGGAAACCTTAGGTGTAACTTGAAACCTTGCACATGCACATACTGCAAACATAATATCTGGTCTAGATGATGTAAGATACATCAATGATCCAATCATTGACCTGTAGAGATGAACATCAACATCATCACCATCTAAGTCTTTGAGCAAAGGCTTGTCTGGATCAATTGGGGTGCTAGCTGTCTTTACATCTGTATAACCAAATTTCTGCAAGATATCAGCTACATATTTATCCTGACTGATAAATATACCATCTTCCTTTTTCTTGACTTGTAGTACTAAGAACAAATTTAGTTCTCCCATGGAACTCATTTGAAACTTGTCATGCATCAGTTTCTCAAACTCAGTACACATTGCCTTCTTTGTTGAGCCAAAAATAATGTCATCAACATAGACCTGGACAAGCAAAATATCCCCTTTTTGCCTCTTGATAAACTATGTATGGTCTATCTTTTCTATGTGAAACCCATTGTCCAATAAGTACTTGGCCAAGGTTTCATACCAGGCTCTTGGAGCTTGATGCAAACCATCGAGAGCTTTCACCACCTTGTAGACTTTGTCTGGATAGTCATGGTATTCAAACCCTGGTGTTTGAGTAACATAAAACTCTTCATCAATTGTATCATACAGGAAAGCACTCTTCACATCCATCTGATACACCATGAATCCCATAAAAGAAGCATAAGCTAAAAACAGCCTTATAGCCTCAATTCTTGCTACAGCGGCAAAAACTTCATCATAGTTAATGCCTTCTTCTTGAGTAAAACCCTGGGAAACCAGCCTTGCTTTATTTCAAATAACAATTCCTCTCTTATCTTTCTAGTTTCTAAACACCCATTTTGTACCAATTGCCCATGTTCCCTTAGGCAAATCTACTAGAACCCAAACCTTTTGAAGCTTAAACTGTAAAAGCTCCTCTTGCATTGCTTCTACCCAGGATGGCTCACTTAGAGCTTTGTCAATTTTCTTAGGTTCTTCCTGAGATAGGAAACAAGCAAATAAACAAATATGAAGGTCTTCATGAGTTTTCCCTTCATAAATAGCACTTATAAAACCTTATTCATTTGTATCCTTTGTCATTGTCATTCTTCTTGTCTTTACACCAGACTGTACATCACCAATCACAAGATCAAGTGAATGATCTTTGTGAATTCTTATATTTGGAGTTGTAGGAGCTTGATAGGTGTTAGGAATGTTGTTCAGATCCACTTCATCATCAGAGAAATCAGCAGCAGTAGTAACTGTTGGGCTATCAGTATTATCATTTGGCTCAGCAATACTAATATCTGGCCTAGCAGTACTAACATGCTCAGCAGTATTAATATCTTTAGTACTGCTTTCAGGCCTCTCTTGATCATCAACTCCACTTTCTTTATTGACACCTTCATCATCCTCATTTTCAGAATCCCAAGAAGGTTGTGGTTCATCATTGCTATCATTCTTTGAAGATGTATCAAACATTGAACCATCCTTCCACAGTGGCATAAACATGTAGTCTTGACAAGATCCTGTCACCATGCTGGATTGACCTGCATCAAACTATCTTCTGCACCTGCAAAATTATTAGAGTTTGTACTTGCAACAACTGGTACATAATTCATTGATTCTATCAATATCAAACAGCCACTTAGGACCTTCTCCTGCAACACCAGACTTATTCTCCAAGAACTCTACATGCAATTTTTCTTCTACTTTCCTGGTTCTAATGTTGTATACCCTAAAAGCCTTACTATTCATAGAGTACCCAACAAAGAATTTATCATCAGACTTTCCTTCAAACTTGCCCAAATGATCTAAGGTATTCAGAATTGTAACATGACATCCAAATGGTCTCATGAAGCTTAGAGCTGGTTTTCTACCTCTAAAGAGTTCATAAGGTGTCATGTTGTGAGGTTTGACTACTAATACCCTGTTCTGCACATAGCAAGCAGTATTAACTGCTTCAGCCCAAAATGTAGTAGGTAACCTAGAGTCTGCTAACATAGTTCTAACTGCCTCAATCAGTGTCCTATTCCTCCTTTCAGCAACACTATTCTGCTGAGGAGTTATAGCTACACTAAATTCCCTCTTAATACCTTTTAGATCACAAAACTCATTCATAACTCTATTCTTAAATTTTGTTCCATTATCACATCTGATTACCTTTAGTTTTTTATCAACTAGGTTTTCTACCTCAGTAATAAAACTCTTACGAATGCTACTGGTCTCATCCTTAGTTGCTAAAAAGAAAACCCAAGTAAACCTGCTATAATCATCAGTGACAACAAGACAGTATTTCTTATTCATTAAACTACTCACAGAAGTAGGACCAAACAAGTCCATATGCAACATGAATAATGGCTGAGTAATAGAGTTTTGAGTCTTGGACTTACAAGAAGCTTTATGTTGCTTTCCCTTAAGACAAGCCACACAAGTTTGGTCATTTTCAAAATGTTTTAAAGGTAAACCTCTTACAATATTATCCTTAACAAGTGTATTAATGTTTTTAAAATTAACATGACCAAGCCTCCTATGCCATAACATTGATTCATCCAATGTGGCCTTTGCAACAAGACAAGTTAAACTCTCTTTAGGAACAATGTTCTTTATATCAACACTGTACATGTTGTTGTTTCTAGGAACTTTAAGTAAGACATGACTCTCATCAATCAACTTAAAATCAGGAGACAGAACAAAACATTCAGTTTCAGTAAAAAGAACACTGTTCTTTTTGTCACACATCTGTGAGACACTAAACAGGTTAAACTTTAACTCTTGAACAAAGTACACATCTTCAAAATCAAGCTTACCAGTCCTGATTGTACCTTTACCAGTAATTCTTCCTCCTCTGGCTCCTCCCCCAAAGGCAACATATCCTCCATCAAATGCAATGAAATCTGTGAGATAAGACATTTTTCCTGTCATGTGCCTGGAGCACCCACTGTCAAAATATCCCGAATCTTCTTCTTCCTTTTGTGGATGTTCCTACACATAAAATAAAGGAAATTAGTTTCCTTTGGGGACCCAAGCCATTACTGACTTGGATCTGCCTCGTGCATCAATTTAGTTATATTTCTTCATAATAATTGATGCACTATTGGGTTTGGTAGGTCTCCAAGCCCAAAATGCTGAGGCCTTAATAAAATTGCCTCCATTTGCCCTAACATCATTTACTAGCCTAGCAGTAGTAACTACTAGGCTAGCAATACTAACTGCTGGCCTAGCAGTATTAACTTTTTGGCCAAATTTCCTGGTAGTTAATGTTGTTTTGTTTTGAAAAGGACTTTTAACAGTTTGTTGTGCTAGTTTAGAATAACATGACATTTGTCTAGCACTATAAACTGTTGATTTGGGGTGAGCAGTATTAACAGGTCTAACAGTATTAAGTGGTTTAAGGCCATACTTTATTAAAACAGCTCTAGGAGCCATGTTTCTATGAACACTAGGGTGAGTTTGTTTAGGAAAATAATTATGATTCACCCTTTTGTAAGTGTTTCCAGATGTCCTTGTATTCCCAGATACCATCCTTTCCCCTTGATGGTAATTGCAATAAGCCTGCAAATGGTCAAAACTATCACAAACAAAACAGGCTTTATTGTACATTACAAATTCACTTCCTAGTTGTTGGGTCTTCTGATTATTCCAATTTCTCTGATTTCCCCCAGGACTATGTGACATGTACATCTCTGCATACTTAACTGTTTTCCAAGTTGGTTTCTCTTGGTATTTAGGTTTAACAGATTCTACCTTAGCAACAGCAGGAAAGACAGTTTTCTTCTCTTCCTTATCATCTGAAACCAATTTCTCAACTAATGGGGTATCAAATGATTCACTAACCTCTTTAAAACTCTCTTCACTATCACTTTTAGATTCAGTCTCAGACTTTTTGAGCTCCTCTACACTAGTATTTGACAAATCAAGTTTTGGGGTTGGAAATAACCCAGTATGAGGAGGTGCAACAGCCTTATATCCTATATCTGTCTTAAATTTATCAATAAGCTGACACTGAACAATCCTATCTATACTTTTAGATGACCCTGCATATCTCTCTATATTTACTTCAATGTTGTCTTTTTCCAGCTTAATCTTTTCCAATTCACTTTTTGTTGTTCCCGTTACACAAGTAGAAATAACTAAAAAGTTAATCTAATTGTGTTCCATGACTGATTTAATGTATTGATTAATTTAGACAAATAAGTAAAATGTAAAGATGAAAACACAAGTTTTTCAGCATTTAAATTCTTATTAGAAATTAATCAAAAGAATCTATACCCAAGTGTTAGCGGAAATAACACTTGGGATTGAAAAGATAAGGTATGGTATGTTCTCCTCACTAAACTCAAGCTATGCTTGAGTGGCAACAATAAATGAACCACTGAGCTATCACAGGGACTAGGTTGCTCTTTGGGGGAGAAAAGTGGTTTTGTGAAAGTCTAAGCTTTTAATGCACAAAACTTGTTCACTTTTCTCCCTTATGATCCTATTTATACACAAGTATAAAAGAGCACCCGTGATTAAAAAGACAAACAGAATGACCTAGCTAGTTAGGACAAAATACAACATTATTTTTTCACTGTTACAAGAATCTATATTGGGAATAGGTTAATACTGCTTTCCGAATGACAGTGATGACACTGCTCTTGTTCTCAAGCCTTTTAGGGAAAGTTTGTCTTTGGCCTAATAAGGACTTCTCCTTATCTTTTCAAACTCTTCCCGCCTTGTCCCGCCTTTCTTTCATACTTCAGATTCTTCAGTCTTGGTCTTCAGTCTTCAGTCTTCAATCATTATAGTTGTTGAGGAGGCTGGGGTTCAATGAGTTATTATCATCACTCATTGAACCCATTATCTTCTTCTTTGGCTTAAGTAACACTCAGGAAGTTTCACCTCACTGAATGGTGAATCTTTCTTCTTAGACTTGTCCTAAGCATCCTGAAGATAACTCACTCAGTGACTGTTCACTCAGTGACCTGAGATCGTTTAAGGTTGATTATCACTTGGGCTAATTTGTATTCAAATCCTTGTTGTCAGGATGCTTGGGTACTGAATGGACCCAATAATCTCCTCCTATTTGGATATACTAGAAAGCTAATAAAGAACAATGATATAACAAAATGTGGACCATCATTTTATTCATATCATTACATCGGTTCCTATAATCTAAACATACTACTCAGGGAAAAATGTACTCAGGCTTCCAAAATTCCCATGAGCTCTAACTTAGCCTTCTTAGACACCAACTTCTCCTTGCCGGGTCTTTCATTCATCATCTTATCCTTCAGCCTGATAAACTCTTCATTTTCAGGGCTCTTCACGTGAAGTGCCATCAGTTTGTATGCCAAAAGAGTTGTCGTTTCCACAAGGTGTATATCACTGACTCTTTGAAAGGCCTGTTGGCCAAACTCATTGACAAAGAAGATACCATACTCAGGAAGCTTGATTACTTGGTTGGGAACGAACTTGACCCCTTGAGGAGGAATCCTGTTGCAGTGGAGGGCAGCTATGAATTGTTCAGGTTCTTGGCCAATAGCTTTTCTCTTCTTCCCAGTCTTCTTTGTTGGTTCAGGAATTGCCAGTCCCTGAGAAGCAAGTGCCTCCTCATGATCTATTCCCAAAATCTTGGCCACTATTTCAAGTTCCTCATATTTGTTGTTCAGGGTGGCCAGAAGATTAGGAACGATTCTGTTTTGCTTCTTCCTTAGGATGGGCCCCATCATGCCCCATTCTTTAAGCCCATAATCTGAGAATTTGAAGGGTGTGTTCTTCTCAGACTTCCTTGGCCCTCTGTGAACATTAATGCTTATGGGCTTAGTGTTGTGAATGTTCATGTTAGTTATGAGGCCTTCACCCTTAGTCTTTGTCATGTACCACAGATACTTCTCATAAGTTTTCCTCTTCCTTTCATTATTGAGCTTGACCTTCAGATTGTGTTCCTTGATTCGGTCAGCCTGAAGTTTGAGGAATTCTTCCCCCTTGATAACCTGCTCAGTTTCCCTGATGACCTCCTTGGCCACTTCAGCAATCACTGGCCTACTGAGTGTTTCAGCCCTGGCCCTATCCTGTTCATCCAAAACTGCGGCCACTTCTTCCCTAGTTCTCGTGAATCTTTTCCCATCACCTAAGATGATTTCGAGAGGTGTGTCTGGGTCAGGATGCCTCTCTGTTGGTGCCTTAACCAATTTTGGAGGAGAATCTTCAGTCTCCATGATTCCCTTCCCTTTGTCAGTAGGAGGGGGTGTACTGAAGGTGGATTCAGGAACCTCTGTAGTTGCTGTTGCTTCAGTTTGAATGGGAATGGTAGCAACAACAAGTGCAGAAGAAGTTGAGGTTTCTAGTCTGTAGCTTTGTAGAGGAACAACTTGAGTTGCAGTTTTCGGAATGGGTTCATCAGGTTTCTCCCCCTCAACTGATGCTGGAGCTTCAGGGTAAGCATCTGTTGACTGAGGAGCTTGGGTAATTGGAGAAGTCTGAAGAATCGTCAATATGGTGGAGACCATGTTCTTTATGTCAGAGGTCTCATTTTTTAGGACGGATATCTCATCTGGCATCGTAACTTGAGCATTGGAGAGTTCAGTGACCTTGGTGGTGTAATGACTGACCAGCTCATTATGTTTAGTGGAGAGCTGGTCAAAGGCTGATAAAATTTTGGAATGACATCTTGCTGAGACCTGAGAGGTGCAAGATCCACCTCTTTGAGGAGCTTGAGAAGCTTAGTAATGTTGGTGGAGGTGGTCTTCTGAGTATCCATGAACTCAGTCAGCTTGGTAAGTAAGGTCGGACCATCTTTGAACTCTTATTGAATGGTATTAAGAGTCTGCAACACATTGTAGAACTGCGTGTCTTGTGCAAAACCCAGATGGTCAAGAGATGTCCTTAGGTCACTGATTTTTTTATCAGTGAAGGCAGCGACTTGATGCAGTTTACCTTAAGAGCCTTCAACAGCAGCCCTGAAGTCAGCATAGGAGGCTGCTGCTTCAATATGTTGATCCCATTGTTCATCAGTAATCTCACGGAAGAGGGCAGTGTTGGCTTTTCTAAGGAACTTGACCAGCTGCCTTTTAGTGAGAGGAAGAACATTGTCATACTTCTACAAATATGGAGGAGTAGCAGGAGCAGAGTCTTTGGAGTTTCCTGATGATGATGATGATAATGATGAGGGGTTGTTCTGGGGTTCTTGTTCCTCAGGAGGAGGAGATGATGGTGGTTGTTCAGTGTGCTGAGGAGAGTTGTAAGTTTCAGTCTCCATGTCATCCCCATCACCAAAAAGTTCTTCATCTCCAAAATCAATCATCTCCTTATCTAACTCTTCATTGATCAGGGTCTGGAGATCGGCAAGAGTTGGAACCTGGTGTAAATCCGGCTCCCCCTCAAAAGAGGGCTCGCCTTTGTTGTGGCTAGGTCCTGCCCCTTCAAGTGAACAGAGTGGGTTTTCTCTGCCTGGTTCACAGGGTCAGTTCCCAAGAGACTGGATTCGCCATAGCGGGATGTAGGTTCCATATCAGCGGGTGGTCATATGCCCCCTGAGTCTTTGTCCCCTTGGGTGCCTTCAGGGACTGGTGGGTGTTCTCCAGTACCATTACTAGGCAATGATTTGTTGAGGTCCCCTTTTTCATCAGGGATGTACTGCCCTGAAGAAGATATAGGGACCATTTCTCCCTGAGACCCTGAGTGTGATTGCTCAGAGCCATAAACGGGAAGTTGGATGTTGAGGCCCCCCTTTCCACCAAGGTTGTGTTGCCTTGATGAAGATTTAGGAGCCAGTCCTCCCTAAGACTCTGATTGTGATTTGTCAAAGCTATAAATGGGATGTGAAAGGGTGTGGGTCCCCTTCTCAGCAGAGTGGTGCGACTCTACTGAGGATATAGGACCCTGTTCTCCCTCAGGCAAAGGTGGTGATTGACGAATGCCTTCATCGGGATGTAAGGGTTGGATGGGTCCTGACCCCACTGACTTGTATATGTCAGCAGAGCCATGAGGAGCGGGTTTGCCTGAGGACACTAAGGATGATTTCTCAGTACCCTCCGTTGGCGGTTGTTCTTTGGCCAATTGGGTCTCAACTGTGGGTGTCTCAGTGGGCTTGGCCGTTGGTTGCCTTTTCTGAGACTTTGAGGCAGAAGTCTCAGTGGCGAGTGTATTTGCCTAGACTTTCCTAATAAAACTAGGGTAAGACATGTGTATTTGCCTGGACTTTCCTAATAGCTTGACTATGAGGTCCTTAAAGATTATCTCTCCAATATTTATTTTTCTACCCTCCAGGAGGCTGAACACTCTCATTTGTTGAGCAGTGTTCAATTGCTCCGTGGAGGACTTGTTTCCACCAAGGATCTGAATGACAAAGGTCATCAGTATCCTCCAGACAGCAAGAAACCAGGTTTTGATGATTGGTGCCTTGGCCAAAAGAGTCCCTAGAGCCACATCAGGGTGTTTTTCATCATGTGGCCTAAGCAAAAGCAATTCGGCCTTTACTTCAGCTTTAGTGGGCTGAGGGTCAAAGTTCTCAGTGAAATCAAGGCCTGTGGCTTTAATGAAGGTTTGGTAATTCAGGGAGAGGGTCTTTTTCCCATTCTTCACTAAGAACGTGATGATGGTGTCCTTGATGACATCAGGGCTTGTGACCACTGCTGTGCACTAGAACTCCCTCAAATAGTCATGGTATATGACTGGGGGTGTTTTGGTGAATGCCGTAGAAAATAAGCAATTTTGCAAGTATTTTACCACGTCCTTATACGCCGGAATTTTTTCCAGGTAGGCAAAATTTCCTACGACATTATTTTAGGTTAAATCCACGCCCTCTAGTTGGAATTCCACATTAGGGGCACAGGTTATAGCTCTAGATGCAGCCATTTTTAAAAAAGGTCTTGGTTTTGCAAGAAAAAACGGTCTGAGTTTAGAGGTCAAAATACGCACAATAGTTTTGGAAAGAAAAGCAAGCATTTGATTAAGATTTCTAAAACGTGTGTGTGTTATTTTCTTTGAGGGTATTTATAGGGAAGTGGAGAGGAGGGGTGGTTTTGGCACTAAGCAATTTTTTCTCAAAATTTTGAAAACCGTTTTGTATAAACGTTTGATATCCGCATTAAATGCCACCACTCCACTTTCTCGATTTTTGCGCAACAGTCGAGGTGAATAGTTGTGCCGTCTGCAAAAAGTTTAATTTGCAGAGTGACATCACCACATATAATATCAAAGGATATTATGTGTGAGAGGAGGCATTAAATGCCAAGTGGGATTTGTGGTGATGAAGTGGGGGCCCAGGATGTGGATTTCAGAAGGTAAAAGAACATATATTCCTATATTAAATAGGTATTCAGTTACCAACCTCGTACATTTACTAAATAAATACTTAGAGCATTAAGTATAGCATTAAATGTCATCTTGAGGCCCCTGAATGACTTTTCATTCAGTGTGAGGGGATCAGGGAAGGTTATTCAGTGATCTTATTCACTGAGAGACACATTGAGTCAGAGACCTGAGGTTTTCAGAATTTACACTTAGTTAGATGTATTCAATTAGTGGACTGATTCTCAATATCCAACATTCCCAATTCAGATTTCAGTCTTGTGAAAGTTGGTTCATCCAATGGTTTGGTGAATATATCAGCTAGCTGATATTCAGTGGAAATGAAGTGTAATTCAATGTCACCATTCATGACATGGTCCCTGATGATATGATATCTAATATCAATGTGTTTGGATCTTTGATGAAGAACAGGGTTGTTTGAGATAGCAATTGCACTTGTGTTATCACAAAAGATGGGAACCATCTTATAATGGATGTCATAGTCACTGAGTTGCCTTTTCATCCATAGTACATTTGCACAACAACTGGCTGCTGCAACATATTCAGCTTCTGCTGAGGACAAGGCAACTGATTGTTGCTTCTTAGCACTCCAACAGACTAATTTTCCACCAAAAAATTGGCAGGAGCCTGAGGTGCTTTTTCTATCCATGTTGCAGCCTGCATAGTTAGAGTCTAAGTATCCCTTGAGATCAAAGCCTGAACATTTAGGATAGTACAATCCAAGACTTGGAGTACCCTTCAGGTACCTGAGGATCCTTTTCACAACTGTGAGATGTGATTCTTTTAGGTCAGACTAATATGTGGCACACAAACAGACTGAGAATTGGATATCAGGTCTTGATGCAAGTAGATACATCAGTGACCCAATCATTCCTCTAAATAGAGTTTGATTGACTGGTTTACCAGCAAGGTCAGGACCTAGGTTGTTTGGAGGAACCATGGGAGTTTTCACTGAGGCACAGTCACTGAGCTCATACTTTTTCAGTTGGCTTCTAGTATACTTCTCTTGACTGATAGAGGTTCCTTTATCATTCTGGTTGATTTGCAGTCCAAGGAAGTAAGTGAGTTCTCCCATCATGCTTATTTCAAATTTCTTTGCCATTAGGTTTTCAAACTGTTTGCAAAGTTTGTAACTTGTTGAGCCAAATATGATGTCATCCACATACACTTGAACAAGGATGACATCTTCATTTGAGCTATAGATAAAAGATGTGTTGTATATCTTGCCTCTGACAAATTTTTTTTGGATAAGGAAGGCTGAAAGAGTTTCATACCATTCCTTAGGAGCTTGTTTCAGTCCATAAAGTGCTTTGTCAAGCTTGCAGACATAGTCAGGAAACTCACTGCTTTCAAATCCAGGAGGTTGTTGAACATAAACTTCTTCTTTCAGTGATCCATTTAAGAATGCACTTTTTACATCCATTTGGTACACTTTGAAGTTCATGTAAGTTGCAAATGCAAGGAAGATCCTGATGGCTTCCATCCTTGCTACTGGTGCAAATGTTTCTTTATAGTCAATGCCTTCTTGCTGATTGTAGCCTTTGGCAACAAGTCTAGCCTTGTTTTTAATGACTGAAACATCCTGAGGACATTTGACCAAGGTCATTACCTTGTTTCTGTCAAATTGTTCAAGTTCATCATGCATGGCCTGAACCCAACTAGGATGTTTAAGTGCTTCTTTGACACTTTTAGGTTCGATTGTGGAAATGAAGTCCACAAATAGGCATTCATTGGCTGAGGCTGCTTTCAGTTTAGCAGCCATGCTTCTAGTAAGCATGCCTTCAGTAGGCTCTCCAATTATATTGACAAGTTCTATATCTTTAGACCTAGTCCAACTGTCCTGAGGTCTTGGATACTAATTAGAACTTGTGGAGGCTTGATTGGGTGGAGGTGTAGGTTCTGGCGCAGACACTTGATGATCTTCAGGATCTTGAGTGTCTGACTGACTTGGCTGATTGATGAACTCAAATAAGTACATTTTATTATCATCATTTATCCTATTTATTTGACTTGTTTTATTATATTATCTGTGAGAATCGATACGTTAATGTTTACTTTTGTAATTCTCAGGTAAAAACAAGTATTATGTGAAACTTGGCGATTTTGGACCAATTATGGAGCAAAACAAGCAAGATATTAAGAGTCTACTCAAATGAACAAGATCAAGGTTATTCCGCTCCAGATACGCCGCATTCTACTTCGTACATACGGCGCATCACTATCAAGATTTCACAAGATATAATCCAAGACGGCAAAGGACATGCGCCGCATAGATAAATGGAGTTACGCCGCATCTTAAGGCGGTATACGAATATTCCTGAATATATTAATCTTGGACCCCACGCGAAGTTAAGTCAATGCGCCGCATCTACTTATTCAATGCGCCGCATCTAACCCTCAGACAGAAACTATAAATACCCCACAGTCAGACAAATTTTGGTGCAATATACCGAGTACAAGACTTAGCAAAAGACAGAAGAAACCCTAGGACGAAGTCAGACGCATTAGCAGCACAAGACACACCTTGAACGAAGATACAAGAGCTGTAAGAAGGTCCTGCATGTATTTAATTCATTAAGTAGTTTTGTTTTATTGTATTAGTACACTTTAATTCATCAGGATTGATGGACCGATTCCATGTGACTACGGAAAACCATGGGCACCCCTTAAAATTGCTTTCCCATTAATTAAAGTTTATATGTTGATGTCTTTGGTGACTTTTATTAGTGCATTGATAACCTCTGTGTCTAGCTGAGCATTGCTTGGGTCGCCATGCCCCTTCCTCGCCTATTTGTTTCAGCGTGTCTTTAATAAATAGGATAGACATAAGTAATCATTAAGGGTTTACTCGCCGATAAGATTAGAGCCAACGAGAAAGGTTTAACTCTCGATGCGTCGCATCGAACTATACACTTCATATAAAACTAGCAATAAAACAAGTGACAAGTTACTTAATTATCAGGACAGGTCTTCTTATTGTCTCAAGTATTTATCTGTGTACGTATGTGCTTGATGCGTGGTTTTGTAACCTTACAACAGGTTTTACCTCTCGAGGGATCTCAAGAGGCTTACAACCCCACCAGGCAGTGTACCTGACCGATGTAGTATAGTGTAGTGGTAAGTACGGGGGATTGATCGTTCTCCACAGGGAATAGTGTTCGTTAGGTGTGAAGGTCTACTCTAATTAGGTCTAAAGGTTGAGGAAGATTCTTTTTATGTTTTTATAATTTTTATGAAAGCAAGTAAAATCTCGGTTTTGAAAGAGTGGGCGGAATTAGTTGCTAGCCAACTAACCCAAATTACTACGAATGCAAATAAAATAAAATAACAAAAAATGAAAATGTGGTGAGAAACTTATGTGTAGAGAAATGTGTTTACTTAGATTTCCTTACTCCCTAACTATCTTTTACCGGTTAATTAGTGTGTATTAGTTGCGTGGATGACGGGTGTATTCCTTAATACCATTCGTGGGGTGGCGTACTTACTTCCCCAACTCTACAAGCTCCTACTTCACTCCTATGTCGAGCCGGCTAGGAAGCTCCTAACATGGGATCACTAGAATTCGCTTGTGCATTAAATACAACCATAAAAACCTTTAGTACGCGTTTGGTTCATGTTTCTTAAGACGTTCAAGCAAGTTACCGAATAGGAAGTTAGCCAGTTTTCTTAAGCCTAACATAGATAAACAATCATCCAATACAACTAACAACACACTAATAACCAATAATCAATAGCTAGGTTTCATTAGATCTAAGCAAACACAAGATAAATTTAGCCTAACATGTTAATCAAAAGACAAGAATAAGATAAAATCAAACAACACATAGACATATTGAATGATTAATTGATAACTTATCTTCAATGTAACATGGAAGATCTCAAGGCAAAAAGCCTTGAAAAAGAAGCTAAAATCGTCTTAGGGTTTTCTCCCAAAATTCCACACACTAAGCTCTCTCTCATGACAAAAAATTAGAAAACTATATATAGATTTTTGGATCTGACGGCGTCACCTTATGGAGTGTGACGCCGTCACCTCGCCGCTTCTAGGGTTCCCGGGTGACCTTCTTGACGCCGTCCCTCTTTAGCTCTTCAAATATCCATTCTGGCTTATCAAGGCTTGACGCCGTCAGCTCGTGAACGTGACGCCGTCCCTCTTTGATTTAAGCCGTGACGCCCTTGATCAGGTTAAAGCGTGACGCCGTCAGAATTCACATGCTATTTTCACTGGCTTATCATGAGTAAATTTCACGTCCACTTTTTCTTGCCAAGGCATGACGCCGTCTGGGGTTAATTGTGACGCCGTCAAGAGTAACTTTCAGCCGATTTTTGAGACTTTGTCGTTTTCTTCACTTTTATGCTCCAAAAACGTCCAAAATGCCTCCTTTTCCAGATTTCTCCTCAAAAGTACCTAAAATGACAAAAGGAACGATTTAGGGCGATATTTGATCAAATAAATACGATTTAGGGCTTAAATGACCCCTTAAAAGCGGTACACTTTTCGCCTCATCAAATACCCTTACACTTGAGATTTGCTTGTCCTCAAGCAAATGCGCTTTTATTCTAATCAAAATACAAGTTAGGGGTCATTTAATGCAAACATAAAAGTAATTACAACAAATAATCGTTCCACTTCAATCATAATAAGCACGGAGATTACATACTAGCACCTCACAAGTAGTGTTTAGATACTCACATCTCTCAAGTGTCATCAAAATAAATCTCATAAATGAAAACGGATAATATCTCTCACTACCTGTCATAGCAAATAGATTACCATAGGCTTGGGAAAGGATCGAAAACCTCCTCCACTAGGCGTAAGCACCAAAGATAAACTATCAAAGAGGGCTTTTAAATGGGTTATAACGTTAGGTGTAGGGAAAAGGAAAACACGGTTTTGTTGGATAAGGGATATTTTACTGGTGGCTAGTTAAAGATCTTGATTAATTACATGTACTATACAATGTTGCTAAGCCAAGACTAGACTCGATCTTAAGCTAATGAAAGAAAATAACAAAAACATAAAATAAACATAAAATGAAACGGGATGGTAGTCCGTATGTTTTTTCTATTTTTTCTTTTTCTCATTTTTTTTTTGTATTTTTCTTGATTTTTCGATTTTTTTTTTTTTTTTTTTTTTTTTTTTTTTTTTTTTTTTTGCATACACTCTTGCCCTACCATCCAAAATAATACATCATAGGGGCATTGCATTCCCCTTACACTTGAACTTTTACATAACTTTACAAATACTAATCTAATGACTCGAATTAAGATAATTGAAAAACTTGGAGTACTTTTAAAACATTTAGCACATATGGGGGTAATAAATGATGTTCTTCCCCATTACTCCATTACACTAGTACTTTACCCATGAGTCCCAATCGTCCCAAAACAATATGTACAAGGATATGACTCGACTTAGCAACCATGTAATCAACTAGATAATTAACTTGGGTTTAAACAAATGTTGTAACAATAATGCACTAAAAATGAGTGCATACAAGGTAGGCTAAGGCGATTTGGGTGTACATTTAAGTGGGGTGTAACAAATTCTTCCTTTAAGTAAAATGCTTAAAGGTCGAAACGAAAAGATAGGCTCTGAGGGGTGTACTAGGGGTATCGTGTACTAAAAATGAGTACAACGCAAAGGGTGTGGGAGAATTACTTGACCAATGTAGCCAAAGTAATTATAAACAAAAACACAGGTGTAAAACAATGGGTTAATCCTAATGCCTCTTATCATGTAGTAAATCTAACTACACGAATGTAGTCTCACTTGTGGCCTCGGAATGGTCCTAACGCAAGTTCTAGAATCTAAGTGCTACCGGTACACACATCATAGCATAATGCTTTTCCTACCAATTCTAGGGGCGAACCTCACATATTTGGGGTGGAAAATTTTTTTAGTGGTACGGTTTTTTGTGCTAGTCATATAACTCCTATCCATGAGACGCTCATTAAGATCAAAGTTTCACTCCTATATGTTGTAAAAAATTTTAAATTTGGCACTAAAATTACCCTAACAAGTATTTCTCTCAGTTTTATTACACGTCTACTATTAAACAAACAAAAATCAAGCGCAATGGCATTCTCTAAAATCGTACTTTTACCCCCCCTTACACTTAAGATGAACATTGTCCCCAATGTTCAAATAACAAGATGTAAAAGAAAAAAGTAAAAGAATGAAATCAAATACTCCCCTGATTCGCTCGGTGGATAATGAAATTACACGGTTAGATCTTCCTCCAAAGAGAATGTTGAAGCTCCATGACTAATGCATCGCCACAAGCTTGATTCAAAACATTTCCTTGTCCAAAATAACCTGTTAAACCTGAGAAAACAAACACGAAAACCTGCATAACATCGGGGGGATAAATCTATATATAAAGATATAATGCTTGTGGAATGATAACTTTGCAGATTCCTGGAGATTATAAGTTGGAGATTTTAATAAAAACTTTTTATGAAAACAAAACTTTCAAAAATTTCTGAAAATTAAATCTGACGCCGTCAGGTTGTAAAGCCTGACGCCGTCAGAAATGATCTGACAGAATTCTCATGTTACGTTTCCGGAAAATTTTTGGAAAAACCTATACCTTACTTCCTGGAATTCCTGCAAAACATCATTATGACTCGATACAAGCATTTGACTCAAACAAATACTAATATGTATGTTCATTTAATATTATTACGATTCATGTTCATTTGTTCTAATAAACCGATTTAGATTTCCCTTACACTTATCTTTTGCAAAATACCTTTATATGTAGTTAAGACGAAGTTAAAAACAAAATAAAGCATTTTAACAAATTAGTTTTGAACATGAATCAATAATAATAAAAATTAAACACACATACGGAAACAAATAAAATCAAACAAGCAAATAAATAAACACACAAAGCAAATAAAGCAAGTAACGCTTGGGTTGCCTCCCAAGAAGCGCTTGTTTTTGTTCGAGTCATGAGCCTGACTCTACCCTTATTTAATGGATAAAGGAGAGGTTTTCCCTACACTTAGGATTAAGTGCGGGTGATAGTAGCGATACACACCAGCTCGGTAGGAGTATGCCACGTGAGGAAAGAGTGGTGGATGAATTATATTCTCAAAGGGGTGTGCTCCTTTCATCATAACCTTGCCTAGTTCACTTTGGTCAATGGGTGATTTTGAGTTTCCTCCTAAAAAGGGATCATCTTCTATCAACTTCGAGAGATTCCTAGTTGGGAATCCATCTTGACCTAATAAACCCGGTTTAAACCCATAGTGTTTCTTGTGATCTATCATGAATGGGTGATGTAAGTATGTAAGGTCATGGTTCACTCCTATATTAGCTTCCTCACTACAAGGCTTAATGTCTACTACCTTAAACTTAAGATTACCCGGACTACATGGTTTGATGGGTGGATCGGGACCTAATTCAATTCCTAAGTTCACATTTAAGGATGGAAGATTAGGTAACGGTTTTGGTTTAGGCTCCGGTTCATCAAAACTAGGAACTTCCATAGAACTAAGAGTAAGGTTGTGATCACTAAAAGCATTCAAACCTATATCCTCTAGTTGTGTTTGGTTCAAAGGTTCTACCACTATTGGGGTTCCTATAGTCTCTTCTACTTCTTTCGGGTAAGTCACGGGCGGTGTATGTGCCTCAAATGATGGTTGGACTTGTGGGGTACTTGGTGGTCTTAGATTACTTACCTCATCATTCCTTATGTCAAGATCACCTATATCCTCATCATGTGTTTTAGTAGGATCTAACCCTAACATTTTACCAAGTATCTCAAGTGCTTCTCTAGGCATCTCAACTTCAATGTCCGAATCATAAGGATCATCCTGAATATTCTGACTGCTATATTCAAATTGCCCAAAAGATTCATCATGTGTTTCTTGAGATTTATCGTCATCGATCATAAAACCTAGGTCTTTTTGATCAATGTGATCATGCTCGGCTAGATCCTCCATCACATCAAGATAACCTAAGTGTTCACCCTGTATTATGGTAGTGCCTAACCATGACATGCAGCTAGGTGGCTCAACTCTACCCTCATCCCCAAACAAACTTGTTTCATGATCCTTGAAATTTGTGGTCAATTGACTTGTATTAATGTTTGTTGGGTTGTCTACCATATAATAATATTGGGCACAATTCTCAATAGCTTCCCATGCTTTCTCATCACTTAATTCCCTAATATCCCTGCCGGCAATATGGTAAATGTCCCTTTGGGCATGTCGGTCGACATGATTGTAAAAGATTTGAGTTAGGGACCAAAAATCGAAGTTATGATGAGGGACTTTTTGGAGTAAATATTTAAAACGAGTCCATGCATCATAGAGAGGTTCATCTTTATGTTGTTTAAACATCAAGATGTCATATGGAGTGGGTGAATTACGTGGTTGGTGGTATGGTGGATTCGCGTTCTCCATAATGGTGAACGGAAGAGTCAATGGAAATTACGAACAAACAAACAAAGAAATAAGATAGACTAAAGAAGACCTATAAAAATAAAATAAAAATCTCACTAGAAAGGAATCTAGTGAGTAGACCTAATAAAATAAAAATTCAACCTAAACAATAACTATTCCCCGGCAGCGGCGCCAAAAACTTGATGCGTGGTTTTGTAACCTTACAACAGGTTTTA
Source organism: Artemisia tridentata subsp. tridentata (assembly GCA_021014915.2). Taxonomy (NCBI): domain Eukaryota; kingdom Viridiplantae; phylum Streptophyta; class Magnoliopsida; order Asterales; family Asteraceae; genus Artemisia; species Artemisia tridentata. The sequence continues at coordinate 191,777,631 of CP139505.1, read as the reverse complement.
CCTCTCGAGGGATCTCAAGAGGCTTACAACCCCACCAGGCAGTGTACCTGACCGATGTAGTATAGTGTAGTGGTAAGTACGGGGGATTGATCGTTCTCCACAGGGAATAGTGTTCGTTAGGTGTGAAGGTCTACTCTAATTAGGTCTAAAGGTTGAGGAAGATTCTTTTATGTTTTTATAATTTTTATGAAAGCAAGTAAAATCTCGGTTTTGAAAGAGTGGGCGGAATTAGTTGCTAGCCAACTAACCCAAATTACTACGAATGCAAATAAAATAAAATAACAAAAAATGAAAATGTGGTGAGAAACTTATGTGTAGAGAAATGTGTTTACTTAGATTTCCTTACTCCCTAACTATCTTTTACCGGTTAATTAGTGTGTATTAGTTGCGTGGATGACGGGTGTATTCCTTAATACCATTCGTGGGGTGGCGTACTTACTTCCCCAACTCTACAAGCTCCTACTTCACTCCTATGTCGAGCCGGCTAGGAAGCTCCTAACATGGGATCACTAGAATTCGCTTGTGCATTAAATACAACCATAAAAACCTTTAGTACGCGTTTGGTTCATGTTTCTTAAGACGTTCAAGCAAGTTACCGAATAGGAAGTTAGCCAGTTTTCTTAAGCCTAACATAGATAAACAATCATCCAATACAACTAACAACACACTAATAACCAATAATCAATAGCTAGGTTTCATTAGATCTAAGCAAACACAAGATAAATTTAGCCTAACATGTTAATCAAAAGACAAGAATAAGATAAAATCAAACAACACATAGACATATTGAATGATTAATTGATAACTTATCTTCAATGTAACATGGAAGATCTCAAGGCAAAAAGCCTTGAAAAAGAAGCTAAAATCGTCTTAGGGTTTTCTCCCAAAATTCCACACACTAAGCTCTCTCTCATGACAAAAAATTAGAAAACTATATATAGATTTTTGGATCTGACGGCGTCACCTTATGGAGTGTGACGCCGTCACCTCGCCGCTTCTAGGGTTCCCGGGTGACCTTCTTGACGCCGTCCCTCTTTAGCTCTTCAAAAATCCATTCTGGCTTATCAAGGCTTGACGCCGTCAGCTCGTGAACGTGACGCCGTCCCTCTTTGATTTAAGCCGTGACGCCCTTGATCAGGTTAAAGCGTGACGCCGTCAGAATTCACATGCTATTTTCACTGGCTTATCATGAGTAAATTTCACGTCCACTTTTTCTTGCCAAGGCATGACGCCGTCTGGGGTTAATTGTGACGCCGTCAAGAGTAACTTTCAGCCGATTTTTGAGACTTTGTCGTTTTCTTCACTTTTATGCTCCAAAAACGTCCAAAATGCCTCCTTTTCCAGATTTCTCCTCAAAAGTACCTAAAATGACAAAAGGAACGATTTAGGGCGATATTTGATCAAATAAATACGATTTAGGGCTTAAATGACCCCTTAAAAGCGGTACACTTTTCGCCTCATCAAATACCCTTACACTTGAGATTTGCTTGTCCTCAAGCAAATGCGCTTTTATTCTAATCAAAATACAAGTTAGGGGTCATTTAATGCAAACATAAAAGTAATTACAACAAATAATCGTTCCACTTCAATCATAATAAGCACGGAGATTACATACTAGCACCTCACAAGTAGTGTTTAGATACTCACATCTCTCAAGTGTCATCAAAATAAATCTCATAAATGAAAACGGATAATATCTCTCACTACCTGTCATAGCAAATAGATTACCATAGGCTTGGGAAAGGATCGAAAACCTCCTCCACTAGGCGTAAGCACCAAAGATAAACTATCAAAGAGGGCTTTTAAATGGGTTATAACGTTAGGTGTAGGGAAAAGGAAAACACGGTTTTGTTGGATAAGGGATATTTTACTGGTGGCTAGTTAAAGATCTTGATTAATTACATGTACTATACAATGTTGCTAAGCCAAGACTAGACTCGATCTTAAGCTAATGAAAGAAAATAACAAAAACATAAAATAAACATAAAATGAAACGGGATGGTAGTCCGTATGTTTTTTCTATTTTTTCTTTTTCTCATTTTTTTTTGTATTTTTCTTGATTTTTCGATTTTTTATTTATTTTTTTTTTTTTATTTTTTTTTTTTTTGCATACACTCTTGCCCTACCATCCAAAATAATACATCATAGGGGCATTGCATTCCCCTTACACTTGAACTTTTACATAACTTTACAAATACTAATCTAATGACTCGAATTAAGATAATTGAAAAACTTGGAGTACTTTTAAAACATTTAGCACATATGGGGGTAATAAATGATGTTCTTCCCCATTACTCCATTACACTAGTACTTTACCCATGAGTCCCAATCGTCCCAAAACAATATGTACAAGGATATGACTCGACTTAGCAACCATGTAATCAACTAGATAATTAACTTGGGTTTAAACAAATGTTGTAACAATAATGCACTAAAAATGAGTGCATACAAGGTAGGCTAAGGCGATTTGGGTGTATATTTAAGTGGGGTGTAACAAATTCTTCCTTTAAGTAAAATGCTTAAAGGTCGAAACGAAAAGATAGGCTCTGAGGGGTGTACTAGGGGTATCGTGTACTAAAAATGAGTACAACGCAAAGGGTGTGGGAGAATTACTTGACCAATGTAGCCAAAGTAATTATAACAAAAACACAGGTGTAAAACAATGGGTTAATCCTAATGCCTCTTATCATGTAGTAAATCTAACTACACGAATGTAGTCTCACTTGTGGCCTCGGAATGGTCCTAACGCAAGTTCTAGAATCTAAGTGCTACCGGTACACACATCATAGCATAATGCTTTTCCTACCAATTCTAGGGGCGAACCTCACATATTTGGGGTGGAAATTTTTTTTAGTGGTACGGTTTTTGTGCTAGTTATATAACTCCTATCCATGAGACGCTCATTAAGATCAAAGTTTCACTCCTATATGTTGTAAAAAATTTTAAATTTGGCACTAAAATTACCCTAACAAGTATTTCTCTCAGTTTTATTACACGTCTACTATTAAACAAACAAAAATCAAGCGCAATGGCATTCTCTAAAATCGTACTTTTACCCCCCCTTACACTTAAGATGAACATTGTCCCCAATGTTCAAATAACAAGATGTAAAAGAAAAAAGTAAAAGAATGAAATCAAATACTCCCCTGATTCGCTCGGTGGATAATGAAATTACACGGTTAGATCTTCCTCCAAAGAGAATGTTGAAGCTCCATGACTAATGCATCGCCACAAGCTTGATTCAAAACATTTCCTTGTCCAAAATAACCTGTTAAACCTGAGAAAACAAACACGAAAACCTGCATAACATCGGGGGGATAAATCTATATATAAAGATATAATGCTTGTGGAATGATAACTTTGCAGATTCCTGGAGATTATAAGTTGGAGATTTTAATAAAAACTTTTTATGAAAACAAAACTTTCAAAAATTTCTGAAAATTAAATCTGACGCCGTCAGGTTGTAAAGCCTGACGCCGTCAGAAATGATCTGACAGAATTCTCATGTTACGTTTCCGGAAAATTTTTGGAAAAACCTATACCTTACTTCCTGGAATTCCTGCAAAACATCATTATGACTCGATACAAGCATTTGACTCAAACAAATACTAATATGTATGTTCATTTAATATTATTACGATTCATGTTCATTTGTTCTAATAAACCGATTTAGATTTCCCTTACACTTATCTTTTGCAAAATACCTTTATATGTAGTTAAGACGAAGTTAAAAACAAAATAAAGCATTTTAACAAATTAGTTTTGAACATGAATCAATAATAATAAAAATTAAACACACATACGGAAACAAATAAAATCAAACAAGCAAATAAATAAACACACAAAGCAAATAAAGCAAGTAACGCTTGGGTTGCCTCCCAAGAAGCGCTTGTTTTTGTTCGAGTCATGAGCCTGACTCTACCCTTATTTAATGGATAAAGAAGAGGTTTTCCCTACACTTAGGATTAAGTGCGGGTGATAGTAGCGATACACACCAGCTCGGTAGGAGTATGCCACGTGAGGAAAGAGTGGTGGATGAATTATATTCTCAAAGGGGTGTGCTCCTTTCATCATAACCTTGCCTAGTTCACTTTGGTCAATGGGTGATTTTGAGTTTCCTCCTAAAAAGGGATCATCTTCTATCAACTTCGAGAGATTCCTAGTTGGGAATCCATCTTGACCTAATAAACCCGGTTTAAACCCATAGTGTTTCTTGTGATCTATCATGAATGGGTGATGTAAGTATGTAAGGTCATGGTTCACTCCTATATTAGCTTCCTCACTACAAGGCTTAATGTCTACTACCTTAAACTTAAGATTACCCGGACTACATGGTTTGATGGGTGGATCGGGACCTAATTCAATTCCTAAGTTCACATTTAAGGATGGAAGATTAGGTAACGGTTTTGGTTTAGGCTCCGGTTCATCAAAACTAGGAACTTCCATAGAACTAAGAGTAAGGTTGTGATCACTAAAAGCATTCAAACCTATATCCTCTAGTTGTGTTTGGTTCAAAGGTTCTACCACTATTGGGGTTCCTATAGTCTCTTCTACTTCTTTCGGGTAAGTCACGGGCGGTGTATGTGCCTCAAATGATGGTTGGACTTGTGGGGTACTTGGTGGTCTTAGATTACTTACCTCATCATTCCTTATGTCAAGATCACCTATATCCTCATCATGTGTTTTAGTAGGATCTAACCCTAACATTTTACCAAGTATCTCAAGTGCTTCTCTAGGCATCTCAACTTCAATGTCCGAATCATAAGGATCATCCTGAATATTCTGACTGCTATATTCAAATTGCCCAAAAGATTCATCATGTGTTTCTTGAGATTTATCGTCATCGATCATAAAACCTAGGTCTTTTTGATCAATGTGATCATGCTCGGCTAGATCCTCCATCACATCAAGATAACCTAAGTGTTCACCCTGTATTATGGTAGTGCCTAACCATGACATGCAGCTAGGTGGCTCAACTCTACCCTCATCCCCAAACAAACTTGTTTCATGATCCTTGAAATTTGTGGTCAATTGACTTGTATTAATGTTTGTTGGGTTGTCTACCATATAATAATATTGGGCACAATTCTCAATAGCTTCCCATGCTTTCTCATCACTTAATTCCCTAATATCCCTGCCGGCAATATGGTAAATGTCCCTTTGGGCATGTCGGTCGACATGATTGTAAAAGATTTGAGTTAGGGACCAAAAATCGAAGTTATGATGAGGGACTTTTTGGAGTAAATATTTAAAACGAGTCCATGCATCATAGAGAGGTTCATCTTTATGTTGTTTAAACATCAAGATGTCATATGGAGTGGGTGAATTACGTGGTTGGTGGTATGGTGGATTCGCGTTCTCCATAATGGTGAACGGAAGAGTCAATGGAAATTACGAACAAACAAACAAAGAAATAAGATAGACTAAAGAAGACCTATAAAAATAAAATAAAAATCTCACTAGAAAGGAATCTAGTGAGTAGACCTAATAAAATAAAAATTCAACCTAAACAATAACTATTCCCCGGCAGCGGCGCCAAAAACTTGATGCGTGGTTTTGTAACCTTACAACAGGTTTTACCTCTCGAGGGATCTCAAGAGGCTTACAACCCCACCAGGCAGTGTACCTGACCGATGTAGTATAGTGTAGTGGTAAGTACGGGGGATTGATCGTTCTCCACAGGGAATAGTGTTCGTTAGGTGTGAAGGTCTACTCTAATTAGGTCTAAAGGTTGAGGAAGATTCTTTTTATGTTTTTATAATTTTTATGAAAGCAAGTAAAATCTCAGTTTTGAAAGAGTGGGCGGAATTAGTTGCTAGCCAACTAACCCAAATTACTACGAATGCAAATAAAATAAAATAACAAAAAATGAAAATGTGGTGAGAAACTTATGTGTAGAGAAATGTGTTTACTTAGATTTCCTTACTCCCTAACTATCTTTTACCGGTTAATTAGTGTGTATTAGTTGCGTGGATGACGGGTGTATTCCTTAATACCATTCGTGGGGTGGCGTACTTACTTCCCCAACTCTACAAGCTCCTACTTCACTCCTATGTCGAGCCGGCTAGGAAGCTCCTAACATGGGATCACTAGAATTCGCTTGTGCATTAAATACAACCATAAAAACCTTTAGTACGCGTTTGGTTCATGTTTCTTAAGACGTTCAAGCAAGTTACCGAATAGGAAGTTAGCCAGTTTTCTTAAGCCTAACATAGATAAACAATCATCCAATACAACTAACAACACACTAATAACCAATAATCAATAGCTAGGTTTCATTAGATCTAAGCAAACACAAGATAAATTTAGCCTAACATGTTAATCAAAAGACAAGAATAAGATAAAATCAAACAACACATAGACATATTGAATGATTAATTGATAACTTATCTTCAATGTAACATGGAAGATCTCAAGGCAAAAAGCCTTGAAAAAGAAGCTAAAATCGTCTTAGGGTTTTCTCCCAAAATTCCACACACTAAGCTCTCTCTCATGACAAAAAATTAGAAAACTATATATAGATTTTTGGATCTGACGGCGTCACCTTATGGAGTGTGACGCCGTCACCTCGCCGCTTCTAGGGTTCCCGGGTGACCTTCTTGACGCCGTCCCTCTTTAGCTCTTCAAAAATCCATTCTGGCTTATCAAGGCTTGACGCCGTCAGCTCGTGAACGTGACGCCGTCCCTCTTTGATTTAAGCCGTGACGCCCTTGATCAGGTTAAAGCGTGACGCCGTCAGAATTCACATGCTATTTTCACTGGCTTATCATGAGTAAATTTCACGTCCACTTTTTCTTGCCAAGGCATGACGCCGTCTGGGGTTAATTGTGACGCCGTCAAGAGTAACTTTCAGCCGATTTTTGAGACTTTGTCGTTTTCTTCACTTTTATGCTCCAAAAACGTCCAAAATGCCTCCTTTTCCAGATTTCTCCTCAAAAGTACCTAAAATGACAAAAGGAACGATTTAGGGCGATATTTGATCAAATAAATACGATTTAGGGCTTAAATGACCCCTTAAAAGCGGTACACTTTTCGCCTCATCAAATACCCTTACACTTGAGATTTGCTTGTCCTCAAGCAAATGCGCTTTTATTCTAATCAAAATACAAGTTAGGGGTCATTTAATGCAAACATAAAAGTAATTACAACAAATAATCGTTCCACTTCAATCATAATAAGCACGGAGATTACATACTAGCACCTCACAAGTAGTGTTTAGATACTCACATCTCTCAAGTGTCATCAAAATAAATCTCATAAATGAAAACGGATAATATCTCTCACTACCTGTCATAGCAAATAGATTACCATAGGCTTGGGAAAGGATCGAAAACCTCCTCCACTAGGCGTAAGCACCAAAGATAAACTATCAAAGAGGGCTTTTAAATGGGTTATAACGTTAGGTGTAGGGAAAAGGAAAACACGGTTTTGTTGGATAAGGGATATTTTACTGGTGGCTAGTTAAAGATCTTGATTAATTACATGTACTATACAATGTTGCTAAGCCAAGACTAGACTCGATCTTAAGCTAATGAAAGAAAATAACAAAAACATAAAATAAACATAAAATGAAACGGGATGGTAGTCCGTATGTTTTTTCTATTTTTTCTTTTTCTCATTTTTTTTTGTATTTTTCTTGATTTTTCGATTTTTTTTTTTTTTTTTTTTTTTTTTTTTTTTTTTTTTTTTTTTTGCATACACTCTTGCCCTACCATCCAAAATAATACATCATAGGGGCATTGCATTCCCCTTACACTTGAACTTTTACATAACTTTACAAATACTAATCTAATGACTCGAATTAAGATAATTGAAAAACTTGGAGTACTTTTAAAACATTTAGCACATATGGGGGTAATAAATGATGTTCTTCCCCATTACTCCATTACACTAGTACTTTACCCATGAGTCCCAATCGTCCCAAAACAATATGTACAAGGATATGACTCGACTTAGCAACCATGTAATCAACTAGATAATTAACTTGGGTTTAAACAAATGTTGTAACAATAATGCACTAAAAATGAGTGCATACAAGGTAGGCTAAGGCGATTTGGGTGTACATTTAAGTGGGGTGTAACAAATTCTTCCTTTAAGTAAAATGCTTAAAGGTCGAAACGAAAAGATAGGCTCTGAGGGGTGTACTAGGGGTATCGTGTACTAAAAATGAGTACAACGCAAAGGGTGTGGGAGAATTACTTGACCAATGTAGCCAAAGTAATTATAACAAAAACACAGGTGTAAAACAATGGGTTAATCCTAATGCCTCTTATCATGTAGTAAATCTAACTACACGAATGTAGTCTCACTTGTGGCCTCGGAATGGTCCTAACGCAAGTTCTAGAATCTAAGTGCTACCGGTACACACATCATAGCATAATGCTTTTCCTACCAATTCTAGGGGCGAACCTCACATATTTGGGGTGGAAAATTTTTTTAGTGGTACGGTTTTTGTGCTAGTCATATAACTCCTATCCATGAGACGCTCATTAAGATCAAAGTTTCACTCCTATATGTTGTAAAAAATTTTAAATTTGGCACTAAAATTACCCTAACAAGTATTTCTCTCAGTTTTATTACACGTCTACTATTAAACAAACAAAAATCAAGCGCAATGGCATTCTCTAAAATCGTACTTTTACCCCCCCTTACACTTAAGATGAACATTGTCCCCAATGTTCAAATAACAAGATGTAAAAGAAAAAAGTAAAAGAATGAAATCAAATACTCCCCTGATTCGCTCGGTGGATAATGAAATTACACGGTTAGATCTTCCTCCAAAGAGAATGTTGAAGCTCCATGACTAATGCATCGCCACAAGCTTGATTCAAAACATTTCCTTGTCCAAAATAACCTGTTAAACCTGAGAAAACAAACACGAAAACCTGCATAACATCGGCGGGATAAATCTATATATAAAGATATAATGCTTGTGGAATGATAACTTTGCAGATTCCTGGAGATTATAAGTTGGAGATTTTAATAAAAACTTTTTATGAAAACAAAACTTTCAAAAATTTCTGAAAATTAAATCTGACGCCGTCAGGTTGTAAAGCCTGACGCCGTCAGAAATGATCTGACAGAATTCTCATGTTACGTTTCCGGAAAATTTTTGGAAAAACCTATACCTTACTTCCTGGAATTCCTGCAAAACATCATTATGACTCGATACAAGCATTTGACTCAAACAAATACTAATATGTATGTTCATTTAATATTATTACGATTCATGTTCATTTGTTCTAATAAACCGATTTAGATTTCCCTTACACTTATCTTTTGCAAAATACCTTTATATGTAGTTAAGACGAAGTTAAAAACAAAATAAAGCATTTTAACAAATTAGTTTTGAACATGAATCAATAATAATAAAAATTAAACACACATACGGAAACAAATAAAATCAAACAAGCAAATAAATAAACACACAAAGCAAATAAAGCAAGTAACGCTTGGGTTGCCTCCCAAGAAGCGCTTGTTTTTGTTCGAGTCATGAGCCTGACTCTACCCTTATTTAATGGATAAAGAAGAGGTTTTCCCTACACTTAGGATTAAGTGCGGGTGATAGTAGCGATACACACCAGCTCGGTAGGAGTATGCCACGTGAGGAAAGAGTGGTGGATGAATTATATTCTCAAAGGGGTGTGCTCCTTTCATCATAACCTTGCCTAGTTCACTTTGGTCAATGGGTGATTTTGAGTTTCCTCCTAAAAAGGGATCATCTTCTATCAACTTCGAGAGATTCCTAGTTGGGAATCCATCTTGACCTAATAAACCCGGTTTAAACCCATAGTGTTTCTTGTGATCTATCATGAATGGGTGATGTAAGTATGTAAGGTCATGGTTCACTCCTATATTAGCTTCCTCACTACAAGGCTTAATGTCTACTACCTTAAACTTAAGATTACCCGGACTACATGGTTTGATGGGTGGATCGGGACCTAATTCAATTCCTAAGTTCACATTTAAGGATGGAAGATTAGGTAACGGTTTTGGTTTAGGCTCCGGTTCATCAAAACTAGGAACTTCCATAGAACTAAGAGTAAGGTTGTGATCACTAAAAGCATTCAAACCTATATCCTCTAGTTGTGTTTGGTTCAAAGGTTCTACCACTATTGGGGTTCCTATAGTCTCTTCTACTTCTTTCGGGTAAGTCACGGGCGGTGTATGTGCCTCAAATGATGGTTGGACTTGTGGGGTACTTGGTGGTCTTAGATTACTTACCTCATCATTCCTTATGTCAAGATCACCTATATCCTCATCATGTGTTTTAGTAGGATCTAACCCTAACATTTTACCAAGTATCTCAAGTGCTTCTCTAGGCATCTCAACTTCAATGTCCGAATCATAAGGATCATCCTGAATATTCTGACTGCTATATTCAAATTGCCCAAAAGATTCATCATGTGTTTCTTGAGATTTATCGTCATCGATCATAAAACCTAGGTCTTTTTGATCAATGTGATCATGCTCGGCTAGATCCTCCATCACATCAAGATAACCTAAGTGTTCACCCTGTATTATGGTAGTGCCTAACCATGACATGCAGCTAGGTGGCTCAACTCTACCCTCATCCCCAAACAAACTTGTTTCATGATCCTTGAAATTTGTGGTCAATTGACTTGTATTAATGTTTGTTGGGTTGTCTACCATATAATAATATTGGGCACAATTCTCAATAGCTTCCCATGCTTTCTCATCACTTAATTCCCTAATATCCTTGCCGGCAATATGGTAAATGTCCCTTTGGGCATGTCGGTCGACATGATTGTAAAAGATTTGAGTTAGGGACCAAAAATCGAAGTTATGATGAGGGACTTTTTGGAGTAAATATTTAAAACGAGTCCATGCATCATAGAGAGGTTCATCTTTATGTTGTTTAAACATCAAGATGTCATATGGAGTGGGTGAATTACGTGGTTGGTGGTATGGTGGATTCGCGTTCTCCATAATGGTGAACGGAAGAGTCAATGGAAATTACGAACAAACAAACAAAGAAATAAGATAGACTAAAGAAGACCTATAAAAATAAAATAAAAATCTCACTAGAAAGGAATCTAGTGAGTAGACCTAATAAAATAAAAATTCAACCTAAACAATAACTATTCCCCGGCAGCGGCGCCAAAAACTTGATGCGTGGTTTTGTAACCTTACAACAGGTTTTACCTCTCGAGGGATCTCAAGAGGCTTACAACCCCACCAGGCAGTGTACCTGACCGATGTAGTATAGTGTAGTGGTAAGTACGGGGGATTGATCGTTCTCCACAGGGAATAGTGTTCGTTAGGTGTGAAGGTCTACTCTAATTAGGTCTAAAGGTTGAGGAAGATTCTTTTTATGTTTTTATAATTTTTATGAAAGCAAGTAAAATCTCGGTTTTGAAAGAGTGGGCGGAATTAGTTGCTAGCCAACTAACCCAAATTACTACGAATGCAAATAAAATAAAATAACAAAAAATGAAAATGTGGTGAGAAACTTATGTGTAGAGAAATGTGTTTACTTAGATTTCCTTACTCCCTAACTATCTTTTACCGGTTAATTAGTGTGTATTAGTTGCGTGGATGACGGGTGTATTCCTTAATACCATTCGTGGGGTGGCGTACTTACTTCCCCAACTCTACAAGCTCCTACTTCACTCCTATGTCGAGCCGGCTAGGAAGCTCCTAACATGGGATCACTAGAATTCGCTTGTGCATTAAATACAACCATAAAAACCTTTAGTACGCGTTTGGTTCATGTTTCTTAAGACGTTCAAGCAAGTTACCGAATAGGAAGTTAGCCAGTTTTCTTAAGCCTAACATAGATAAACAATCATCCAATACAACTAACAACACACTAATAACCAATAATCAATAGCTAGGTTTCATTAGATCTAAGCAAACACAAGATAAATTTAGCCTAACATGTTAATCAAAAGACAAGAATAAGATAAAATCAAACAACACATAGACATATTGAATGATTAATTGATAACTTATCTTCAATGTAACATGGAAGATCTCAAGGCAAAAAGCCTTGAAAAAGAAGCTAAAATCGTCTTAGGGTTTTCTCCCAAAATTCCACACACTAAGCTCTCTCTCATGACAAAAAATTAGAAAACTATATATAGATTTTTGGATCTGACGGCGTCACCTTATGGAGTGTGACGCCGTCACCTCGCCGCTTCTAGGGTTCCCGGGTGACCTTCTTGACGCCGTCCCTCTTTAGCTCTTCAAAAATCCATTCTGGCTTATCAAGGCTTGACGCCGTCAGCTCGTGAACGTGACGCCGTCCCTTTTTGATTTAAGCCGTGACGCCCTTGATCAGGTTAAAGCGTGACGCCGTCAGAATTCACATGCTATTTTCACTGGCTTATCATGAGTAAATTTCACGTCCACTTTTTCTTGCCAAGGCATGACGCCGTCTGGGGTTAATTGTGACGCCGTCAAGAGTAACTTTCAGCCGATTTTTGAGACTTTGTCGTTTTCTTCACTTTTATGCTCCAAAAACGTCCAAAATGCCTCCTTTTCCAGATTTCTCTTCAAAAGTACCTAAAATGACAAAAGGAACGATTTAGGGCAATATTTGATCAAATAAATACGATTTAGGGCTTAAATGACCCCTTAAAAGCGGTACACTTTTCGCCTCATCAGTGCTAATCGCTGATTCGTGCTCGTTAGTTTAGTTTATTATTTAATCATAACCAAACCGTGCCAGTCTCTCAGGCTGAACCCCCCTTGCGTTAGATTAGGTTGTATAGCTAACTTAAGTTATTAAAATACTGATTAGAATAACTAGATAATACGTTCCACTCTTAGTGATCGACACTCTACTTACCATTATATTCATACTGACCGGGTACACTGCTCGTTAAAGTGTGTGTTTTATTGATAAGTCGGCTAAATATAAATTTAAAACTTGAATACTGCTAAAACCACAACGACATCACGCGCGCACCAAGTCTTTGGAGCCGCTGCCGTGGATATAAAAGAATTAGAGCAATACACACGCACATCAAGTTTTTGGCGCCGTTGCCGGGGAGTGAATTGTTATTATCTGTTAATTTGATTAGTATTTTAATTAGGTTTTCTTTTTAATTTTTTTTTGATTCTAACCACTAACCCCGTTGTATATTAGTTAAATTGCATTCATTGTATTATTTGCATATTTTCTGTTTTTGTGTGTTTTTATTTTCTTTAATTTTTGTTTCTTTTTGTTTGATTTTATTTTTGTTTTTATTTTCTGTATTTTTCTGCATACTGCTATCGTTGTACTGTGCTAATACAAACGATACGGCGCATCTGTTTTCACAGATACGGCGTATTGCGTTTAATTTTAATAAAATACAACGCGTTTAATAAATTCGATACGACGCATCTTTCCCCAAGATACGGCGTATTCTGTTTTTAATAAGAAATTTTTCTAAACGATAACGCCATACGACGCATCTGTTTTTTTGCAGATACGGCGTATCTTCTATTTAAATTAAAAAACAGTTTTCGAATTGTTAAACAGATACGACGCATCGATTTTTATCGATACGGCGCATCTTCTGAATCAAAAATCTTGTATTTTGAAACGTAACGAAAATACGGCGCATTAACTTTTGTTAATACGACACATTTAATTTTGATAAATATAATTGATTTTTGATAGATTAAACTGATACGGCGCATTCTAAATTCTAAGCGGCGTATCTGCTTTCTGAATAAAAGTCTGATTAAATTTTAAACGCTATAAGATACGGCGTATCCAACTTTTTGGATACGGCGCATCGTCTGCAGATATCAGTAACTTTTATTTTTCGTATTCCGTTTTTCGTTGTTAATTTTCTGATATACTACTTTCTTGAACATACCCTACTGATGCTTTTGTGATTGTTTCAGGAAGTGCATGACCAGGAGTTCAACTAAGAACTTAATTACACCTTTCGAAGATCCTGAACAAGCCCTACATTCGCTTAAAAGGCTTTTCAACACAAAAAGCTTTGAAATTTCAAGTTCATTCGAGCTTGATTATTTTTCTGAAGAGAAAGAGGAAGAAGAAACAGAAACAATGGCGGAAAACACTACTATGGAGGAATACATGAACAATACCAGTGCTGATTACAGTTCAGGAGTTGCTAGACCAAAGTTTGATGAAAAGTCAAAGTTTGAGTTGAAGGGTCAGTTTCTCAAGGAGCTAAGAGAAAATGCTTTCAGTGGAACAGAACATGAAGATGCTAATGAACATGTTGAAAAAGTCCTCGAGATAGCAGATTTGTTTACTACAGAAGGAGTCTCTGACGATCAACTTATGCTAAGGATCTTTCCAATATCGCTTAAAGGAGCTGCTAATAAGTAGCTAAGGAATGAACCTGCTAGTTCAATTACAACATGGGAAGATTTGAAGAGCAAATTCCTGAAAAGATATTGTCCACCTGCTAAAACTGCTAAAAAGATGGAGGCTATCAACAGTTTCAAGCAAGAGCCTGATGAAACTCTTTATCAAGCTTGGGAACGATTCAAAGACTTATTGATGAAATGCCCTCAACATTATCTAATTCCAATGCAGGAGATAATATTGTTTTATCAAGGATTGGACGTGCCTACTAGACAAATCTTGGATGCTAAGGGAGCTGTGCCTCAAATGAGTGCAGCCAATGCTAGAAAAGCTATCCAAGAAGCTGCTGATCATTCTCAAAAATGGCACGACGGAACCTCTACTAGATCTAAGAGCAGCACTAATTTTGACGGGTTTGCTGCTATTCAAGCTCAATTGGATAAAATTAGTAGAGAGATGAAGAAGCGTGATGAAAAAGTTTATGCTGCCCAAGTTGGATGTGAAAAATGCGAAGGACCTCACTACACTAAGGATTGACCTAACAAGAATGAAAGTGAGACGTTTGAAGAAGCATACTACACACAATTTGGACAACCATTCCGACATTCAGGAAGATTTAGGGAAGCTACTCCGGGATACTATCAAAAGAACAACTTTAATCCCACTTATCAAGAAAGGAGGCAGACTTTAGATGACACTTTAAAGAAAATTATGGCCGATGCTGCTAAAAGACATGAAGAGAACACTGCTATGATCAAAGAAATTCGAGCCTCAACGGATACAATAACAAGAAATCAAGGAGCTTCGATCAAAGCATTGGAACAACAAATTGGACAAATGAGCAAAGTTTTTCAAGAAAGGGGATTGTAAAACCTGAAATTCAGATAACCCGTAAAATTACCAAATTACCCTGATAATATAAAACCTTATTAAACAACTTATAAAATTCCAAAATAATTCCAAAACATCTGAAATCGAACTATATCTGAAACAAAATAATTTCTGGGACAATGTTCTTCATTTTAAATGTTCAAAAAAAAATAATCATACACATTTATTTTAAAAATTCCGAAAATTTCAAATTAAATAAATATAATGTTTTAATTAGATAATAGCTAATATAAATTAAGGAAAGAATTATATTAAATCAACCCAATATTTATTTTGATCCTATACACCGAATATACAGATTTTGCCCCCCCCCCCCAAGGTCGGTTTCCACAAGTTAAATCAAATCCCTTTTATTTTATCTCTCAAAAAAACCAAACCGACTAATCACATAAAACCCTAGCGATCTAAAATAATTCGACCAAATCAAGCACACGAATTCTGGGCTTGAACAAAGATTTTTCTGGTGTTATTGGAGGTGCAAGGGAGCTAGGAAAATTAAGGGTTGCTGCGTTTTCTCCTTGGTTCGTTCTTATTCTAGGTTTCTTGTCGAATTGCTCTAAATCAAGGTAATAATTCTTGCGACTAAACCAAATGTGTTAAAATTAATATGGAAATTTTCCTGTGATCTCTAGATGTTATATAACTCATATAAAATATGTAAATCGATCCATGCATGCTAATTCTATGCGTATGAAAATATAATGGTCATAAAACATGTAAATCACAAATATATGAAATCCAAATTTTTGGGCATGATGGCTATTTTATTTAGACCTCTTATGATGTATTAGACCTGGGAAAAATGATATATCGAATTATAATAGCCTAAATCATGTCGTGTTAATTTTAATGTCTAAAACATACGTAAATATGTAATATATGTTGAAAGAATTTTCTGGGCATGTTAACTATTTTTCGTGGGTTCCTTATGAGTAATATGATCTGGGAAAAATATGAGTTTGATTTTTGGAGGCCTAAAATTAAGGTGGTGAATTATTGTAATAATCGGATTTTGTGAAAATTAAGAAAACAAATAAAATAAAAATCGTGGCCTCTAGGGTTTGGTTTCTTGGATGAGTATCTGATCATTTAATTTGTTGTAATGATAAATTAATGATGGTTCAATGATTGGTAAAAAGTAGGGTTGGTATTTGTTGTTAAAAGTCTAGCCGATTTGAAGTAAAAAGTATAAGGACCTGTTTTGCCAACTTTGAAACTTCTGGGATATTTTTGTAAGATCATATACATCTGTAAGAATGTGGTAAAAATATAACTTTGGGGTCCTAAGTGTAAATATTGCATAATAATGAATTAATGGGAAATTAGGGTTTCGAATTGAAATTAATTAAAAGTGAAGGACCAAAAGTGTAAATCTGGAATTCTGAAGTTGTTTTGTGTTAATACTGATATAAAAAGGTTGTTGTGTAATTTTGAGGATTTTTGGGCTAATTATGTAATTGTTATGAAATTATGATTTAATATATATGTTTTGTAAACTTAAAGGGCTAAATATGTAAATTCTGAATTCTGAGGGGTCAAATATGTAATATACTGAATTCTGATGGTATATTCTAAAATTTTGAAATATAATATATTTGGTTGGTAATTATGGATATTGTAGGGTTTAATTTGTAAAATATGTAATTATAAGGTTGATTTTGTAAATTATGAAACTAAAGGGGTGTAATCTGTAAATTGTGAAACTTAAGGGAATGGAATGTAATTCTGAATAAATGAGCATATAATTCTGTAACTTGAAGTATTTTCACTAATAACCTTGGAAATTTATGAAGCTACATTTAAAACCCTAAACTTTGTATAATTGTCATAATAAACCCTAAACTTCTGTAACTTGATAAAATGTACTGTGTTCCATAATAATCTCTGAATAAGGGTTAAACCTAATCTGAAACGATAATATATGTTAATTCTGGAAAATCTGCTAATTATGGAAACTTACTAAATCTGGAAAGTTACTAAAAATAGAAAGTACATAAAATGATGAGATAAACAAAGAGTAATAATCTGAATAAGGAATTTTAGTAATTCTGTCTTCCTCTTCCTTAGGTGTGAAGAAGGAGAAGTCTTGATCAGTGTTCTGTGTTTGTTTGTTTGATTTCTGCTGTGCTAATAAGGTACAGATATTCTGCCCTATTTCAGTAAGGGTGTTTCTTTCCCTTTTCTCTCAGTATTTCTTTTTCCTTATTAGGATTCCCTATACCATTGCTATGTTCCCCTCTATTTGTGAATCTCTGTTGTGATCTGTTTATCTTGAATCTTTGTTTGAACCTCTGCTATGATTCTTGTATTCTGAACCTTTTTCCTGAACTCTGATTGATCTCTTGTTCTGAACCCTGAATTTGTGAATCTTGATTGAATCTGATCTGTGAACCTTGTTCTGAACCTTAACCTGATATATCTGTTGTAAACTTTGATTTGATTTTTGGTATAAACCTTAACCTGTTAAATCCTTATCTGAACCTAATTGATTTTGAACCTTTATTAAAAGCTATTTTAAAAAGAAGCTATACCACTTGAAATGGAAGTTACTAAAAGTTTTGGAAGACCATTTTTATGAAAACTATTATTAAAGGATTTATTTAAATGAACTTTTGACAGGAACTTCTGAAATGGATTATTGCTATAAACTTGTAATTTTAACCTTTGATATACTCTTTTGGACTATTGGAAATAAACCTTTTAATCTGAACTTAAGCTTTGATATTAAACTTAATCTGATAAACTCTGATTTAAACCTTATTATCTTATTCTGAATTGTTGACATGACCCTTCTGCCATGAACCCTTAGATATGACTCTGTTTATTATATGACATCTGACCTTGACCACAGTCTGATATCCGAGCCAATCACTAGGCATGAGGGTTTCATGTCCATGTCATTGATGCACCGATGGCATGACTCTAGGGCAGGAGAGTGATGACCTGTCCCGTCCCTGATTTATTTTATCTGGTGTGTTAAGGAGTTTCTGGCCACAGGGGGCGCATGGATGCATCCTAGTTCTGATCTAATTTTTGTTATCTGTTATTATGTTATCTGTTATATATGTCTCTGGTGACTGATGGTGTGTGCGATACACGTCTTTCACATTATCTGGGAGCTGATCACTCCAATTAATACATGAGGTCACCCCTCATATTATCTGTTACTTGAGAGGTATCCCCTCTGGATTATTTTATGATTACTCTGTTATGATATTATCTGTTATCTCTGGGCTCGTGATGGATTTCTGTATTTCCCTAAACCTGGTTTGTACATTATCCCTTTCTCATTTCTTTTCTTTTACCCTTATTCCTTTTCCTATTCTTTCACTTTAATTCTGTATCAGTATAATCTGTATTTCTGATTTGTTTCTGTATTGTTCTCTGCTATTGTTTCTGTCATCTATATATCTGTTCACTGAGCTCTAGTAGCTCAGCCGCATTTCTTTTCCTGCGGCAGGTTTTAGTAGGAAGCTGGGAATGAGTGAGAGTGTACCTCTGGACTTAGAAGGCTTGGTAGCTATTCTGGATTAGAGTTGGACTGAAGTTATTATGTTTAGAATTAGTTTTGAAAGTTTCATTGTAACCTTGTAGAATTCAGTATTTCAATTGTAATCCTTTGAGATTTTTGTATTACTGTAGATGTATGCTCTGTTTTGATCTGATATGAATCCATTATTGTGATATCTTTACCCTTGTCGGGTTGGGGTGTTACAATTTATGGTATCAAAGCTCACAGGCTGCGACTCGTAATACATTTACCCTTGACCTGTGAAGCCTGGACCACTAAGTTTCCACTGTAGGCGCTCGTAGGATAACCTTTGAGATTTTGCTTTAGGATTTCCCTATAGGAACTTAAATTCTGACCAGTGAGGAATGGGTAGACTATAAGTCTTTTGCTTAAGTATCTTGCTTCTGCACCACTCTGATTCGTGTCTTGCTTTTGGTTAGATCACATTTGAAAATTTGGAGCTTATGCCTTGCATCACCTAAGAATTGAAACCTAAATAAAATCTGAAGCATTAGAAATTGCGTAGTAATTATTTGACATTAATTGATCCTTGCCTTCCGATTTCAACTCCGACCTCTGAACCTTCTGTCAATCATTTTGATTCCTCTTTGGGCAATCTGAGAATCCCCATGATGATGATACACTTGATAAATTCTGTTATTTCTTTCTTGCTTCTGATAATAACCTATGAATCCTTTGATTCCGTCTTAACCATCTCTGTTCCCATGAGAAGTTTTGTGGCGTCGGACCACGAGTATAAAAATGCATTCCCTCTCATTTCCGAACGATAAGATGTATCTTTATTGATCCGTCTTTCTTTGACAGTAACCTTGATTTTATCCTTATAAGGATTGATTGATTTGATCATTTAATATTGACGACTATCCTCCTATGTCTCACCTTTGGCGTTTGAAACAATTTTGGAACCCCTGACATGATTACCGATTGTTAAACTTTTGCTGACATTACCTGATTTTGACCTTCATTTCTGATCTGTGGATAAACCGTCTGATATCTCTCCGACCATCCCGAAGACCATTTAACATTAATTTGTTTGACACATCCTATAAATTCATGACCCATGCTGGATATAAATGTATCCACTGAAACTATTTTGTCCTCAATGATGAATCTTATTTGCTCCCTTGAATGATGAATCTTATTTGTCGATCAGTTTCCTTTGGAAGGATTTGATGCAAATACCGTCTCTGTATGGAATTATTAACTGAGCATATGATGCTGATATCCGATATCTCATAAGTCTCACTTCTGCAATTATACGATGTTGTATTACCAATGATGTACACCCTACCTGTCACTTATGCACAAAGCTAAACCAAAAACTCCAACACCTAGAACTATTCGCGTACCTATCCCCACACTATACTGAACCATGTACTTGACTCTGACATATGAACTATCCGTCTGGTTAAGTGACCATATACGTTCTGCGGATCTGTTTACTATTGATATACTTGATTTTGGAGATCTTGTGATTATTGATTGGCTGGCCCTTCGTAAAAGCTTATCATAGGCTACCGCATCTGAAATATAATAATCTGCTCCACCCTATTTTGTTATAGTAACCTTGAACCGCTTAAATCTGTTAAGCTTATCACAGTTATGGAAATATTTACCCTGATCTCATTTGATTGTCAAATTCTCCTGACACCTATTAGTATCCACCCCTAGAAAGTTTTGTTGTACAAATTTTCTGGCATTTTCTGATGAAACTTCTGAGTTTTCCTCCCGTTTGAGAAGTAGAATTGATTCTGAACCGATCTCGGTTGACGAGCCATGATGCTATAGAAGTTGAGAGATTGAAGAAACTGATGAGATATGATTTTGTTTCACCTCAGTGTTCCCTTTAAATACCTAACCGTAATCTCAACCGTAATCACTTTTCATTTCCGAGTATAAATGATTAAATTATTCTATCCTTGTGAACTCTGTATCAGACAACCTCATTTAATGTTCGAAGGACTGAAGAAGCAACCACAAGAACTCCTGAGAAGGGAGATGACTAACTGAGAGCAACTTCCGTAAAGTAAGTCAGTTTTATTCGTAAAGATGGGTGATGTGAATTAGATATGAAGTTTCCCTGAAGTGATTCATGAAAACTGCTTTCGTACTCATTGTGACCATTATGAGTCTTAAATAATGCCAATAGTATTGGCTAATAAGAATCATGTTTTCACGAGTATCTGGACAATTGTCATAGTATGACAGCATGTTTGTGCCCTGAGACGAACGAGGAAACATGTAGACCATCTTCGTATTAAATGGAATGACCTTTGTTCTGGAAGAGTAGATTTGATTGGCGTTCAGAGATTGTAGAAGACACCACTACCAAGCATCCGATGACGACAGCAATCTGAGTTGGCGAATTCCGAACTGTGCTAGTAGACCTGTCCAAGGCTCGCAGTCTTGCTTCTCTATTCATTTTAGTTGTACTAAGATGAATTGGGAGCAGAAGCAGACTTGAGAATAGAAACTGAGATCATGACCCTGAATAGAAGAAAATTCTGAATCGAATAAATTCTGTGACTGATGAAGCTATGGATGAGGTGATTCACTTCTGCTTGACCTGTCTAAATTTCTGTTACCTGATGATAAGTCCTTTGAATGATTTAGGTTCCTTATCAGTAATTCCGCTCTGTGTTCATTCTGCATATGTCGGATGATGGTTTTGTTATCTGAAATTTGACGAATGATGGATGATCTGACGTACCAAATTCTGATAGACATTTTGGGACTTCCGTTAAATTTTTTTTAGTAATTTGTTCTCTTCTTAGTTAGGGTATTGGATTCTGATGACCTCTGAGACTGTAGGAAGACTAGGTGGATTAAGATAAGTTTGTTCTGTTCACTACTTGAGATAAAGTATGACCATCATGAGAGCATATTTATATGATGCCCGTATTATGACGTCTGGCCAACGTGATAATACTAACATCATATAACGTGCACTTGTTGTGGGCATAGGATATTTCGAGAAGTGCCTTAGAAGCTTTAGAAATTCTGATAACTGTTTGAGATCGTCTGCGTTAGTGAGACTTTAAGTTCATTCTACCTATACGCGTAATCTGCTTCCACCGTTATGCGAATTGATACATCTGGATTCTCGTCACGAATTCTGCTGACCTCTGAACTTTTGATAATAATCTTCAGTTTTGTTATAAAACTTCTTCCAATTGATGTTATCGATAATCTATTTCTGTACGCTCTAATCTGATCTGTCAACTCAATTTCTGTGGACGGCATATTCGTCAAAATCCTGTGAAATTCTTACGTCTCTTCCGAGGAAATCTGATTATCATCTATTAGGTCTGATATGTCTTTGTTTAGTTTCCGTTCCCGTTTCTTTCTGCTTTCTGCAAATTTCGAGGACGAAATTTTTTTGTTAGTGGGGAAGAAGTTGTAATACCTGAAATTCAGATAACCCGTAAAATTACCAAATTACCCCTGATAATATAAAACCTTATTAAACAACTTATAAAATTCCGAAATAATTCCAAAACATCTGAAATCGAACTATATCTGAAACAAAATAATTTCTGGGACAATGTTCATCATTTTAAATGTTCAAAAAAAAATAATCATACACATTTATTTTAAAAATTCCGAAAATTACAAATTAAATAAATATAATGTTTTAATTAGATAATAGCTAATATAAATTAAGGAAAGAATTATATTAAATCAACCCAATATTTATTTTAATCCTATACACCGAATATACAGATTTTGCCCCCCCCCCCCCCCCAAGGTCGGTTTCCACAAGTTAAATCAAATCCCTTTTATTTTATCTCTCAAAAAAACCAAACCGACTAATCACATAAAACCCTAGCGATCTAAAATAATTCGACCAAATCAAGCACACGAATTCTGGGCTTGAAAAAAGATTTTTCTGGTGTTATTGGAGGTGCAAGGAAGCTAGGAAAATTAAGGGTTGCTGCGTTTTCTCCTTGGTTCGTTCTTATTCTTGGTTTCTTGTCGAATTGCTCTAAATCAAGGTAATAATTCTTGCGACTAAACCAAACATGTTAAAATTAATATGGCAATTTTCCTGTGATCTCTAGATGTTATATAACTCATATAAAATATGTAAATCGATCCATGCATGCTAATTCTATGCGTATGAAAATATAATGGTCATAAAACACGTAAATCACAAATATATGAAATCCAAATTTCTGGGCATGATGGCTATTTTATTTAGACTTCTTATGATGTATTAGACGTGGAAAAAATGATAGATCGAATTATAATAGCCTAAATCATGTCGTGTTAATTTTAATGTCTAAAACATACGTAAATATGTAATATATGTTGAAAGAATTTTCTGGGCATGTTAACTATTTTTCGTGGGTTCCTTATGAGTAATATGATCTGGGAAAAATATGAGTTTGATTTTTGGAGGCCTAAAATTAAGGTGGTGAATTATTGTAATAATCGGATTTTGTGAAAATTAAGAAAACAAATAAAATAAAAATCGTGGCCTCTAGGGTTTGGTTTCTTGGATGAGTATCTGATCATTTAATTTGTTGTAATGATAAATTAATGATGGTTCAATGATTGGTAAAAAGTAGGGTTGGTATTTGTTGTTAAAAGTCTAGTCGATTTGAAGTAAAAAGTATAAGGACCTGTTTTGCCAACTTTGAAACTTCTGGGATATTTTTGTAAGATCATATACATCTGTAAGAATGTGGTAAAAATATAACTTTGGGGTCCTAAGTGTAAATATTGCATAATAATGAATTAATGGGAAATTAGGGTTTCGAATTGAAATTAATTAAAAGTGAAGGACCAAAAGTGTAAATCTGGAATTCTGAAGTTGTTTTGTGTTAATACTGATATAAAAAGGTTGTTGTGTAATTTTGAGGATTTTTGGGCTAATTATGTAATTGTTATGAAATTATGATTTAATATATATGTTTTGTAAACTTAAAGGGCTAAATATGTAAATTCTGAATTCTGAGGGGTCAAATATGTAATATACTGAATTCTGATGGTATATTCTGAAATTTTGAAATATAATATATTTGGTTGGTAATTATGGATATTATAGGGTTTAATTTGTAAAATATGTAATTATAAGGTTGATTTTGTAAATTATGAAACTAAAGGGGTGTAATCTGTAAATTGTGAAACTTAAGGGAATGGAATGTAATTCTGAATAAATGAGCATATAATTCTGTAACTTGAAGTATTTTCACTAATAACCTTGGAAATTTATGAAGCTACATTTAAAACCCTAAACTTTGTATAATTGTCATAATAAACCCTAAACATCTGTAACTTGATAAAATGTACTGTGTTCCATAATAATCTCTGAATAAGGGTTAAACCTAATCTGAAATGATAAATATGTTAATTCAGGAAAATCTGCTAATTATGGAAACTTACTAAATCTGAAAAGTTACTAAAAATAGAAAGTACATAAAATGATGAGATAAACAAAGAGTAATAATCTGAATAAGGAAATTTAGTAATTCTGTCTTCCTCTTCCTTAGGTGTGAAGAAGGAGAAGTCTTGATCAGTGTTCTGTGTTTGTTTGTTTGATTTCTGCTGTGCTAATAAGGTACAGATATTCTGCCCTATTTCAGTAAGGGTGTTTCTTTCCCTTTTCTCTCAGTATTTCTTTTTCCTTATTAGGATTCCCTATACCATTGCTATGTTCCCCTCTGTTTGTGAATCTCTGTTGTGATCTGTTTATCTTGAATCTTTGTTTGAACCTCTGCTATGATTCTTGTATTCTGAACCTTTTTCCTGAACTCTGATTGATCTCTTGTTCTGAACCCTGAATTTGTGAATCTTGATTGAATCTGATCTGTGAACCTTGTTCTGAACCTTAACCTGATATATCTGTTGTAAACTTTGATTTGATTTTTGGTATAAACCTTAACCTGTTAAATCCTTATCTGAACCTAATTGATTTTGAACCTTTATTAAAAGCTATTTTAAAAAGAAGCTATACCACTTGAAATGGAAGTTACTAAAAGTTTTGGAAGACCATTTTTATGAAAACTATTATTAAAGGATTGATTTAAATGAACTCTTGACAGGAACTTCTGAAATGGATTATTGCTATAAACTTGTAATTTTAACCTTTGATATACTCTTTTGGACTATTGGAAATAAACCTTTTAATCTGAACTTAAGCTTTGATATTAAACTTAATCTGATAAACTCTGATTTAAACCTTATTATCTTATTCTGAATTGTTGACATGACCCTTCTGCCATGAACCCTTAGATATGACTCTGTTTATTATATGACATCTGACCTTGACCACAGTCTGATATCCGAGCCAATCACTAGGCATGAGGGTTTCATGTCCATGTCATTGATGCACCGATGGCATGACTCTAGGGCAGGAGAGTGATGACCTGTCCCGTCCC
The DNA here is from genome assembly GCA_021014915.2 of Artemisia tridentata subsp. tridentata. Taxonomy (NCBI): domain Eukaryota; kingdom Viridiplantae; phylum Streptophyta; class Magnoliopsida; order Asterales; family Asteraceae; genus Artemisia; species Artemisia tridentata. The sequence goes on along the minus strand of CP139505.1, from coordinate 191,752,526 downwards.
TGATTTATTTTATCTGGTGTGTTAAGGAGTTTCTGGCCACAGGGGGCGCATGGATGCATCCTAGTTCTGATCTGATTTCTGTTATCTGTTATTATGTTATCTGTTATATATGTCTCTGGTGACTGATGGTGTGTGCAATACACGTCTTTCACATTATCTGGGAGCTGATCACTCCAATTGATACATGAGGTCACCCCTCATATTATCTGTTACTTGAGAGGTATCCCCTCTGGATTATTATATGATTACTCTGTTATGATATTATCTGTTATCTCTGGGCTCGTGATGGATTTCTGTATTTCCCTAAACCTGGTTTGTACATTATCCCTTTCTCATTTCTTTTCTTTTACCCTTATTCCTTTTCCTATTCTTTCACTTTAATTCTGTATCTGTATAATCTGTATTTCTGATTTGTTTCTGTATTGTTCTCTGCTATTGTTTTCTGTCATCTATATATCTGTTCACTGAGCTCTAGTAGCTCAGCCGCATTTATTTTCCTGCGGCAGGTTTTAGTAGGAAGCTGGGAATGAGTGAGAGTGTACCTCTGGACTTAGAAGGCTTGGTAGCTATTCTGGATTAGAGTTGGACTGAAGTTATTATGTTTAGAATTAGTTTTGAAAGTTTCATTGTAACCTTGTAGAATTCAGTATTTCAATTGTAATCCTTTGAGATTTTTGTATTACTGTAGATGTATGCTCTGTTTTGATCTGATATGAATCCATTATTGTGATATCTTTACCCTTGTCGGGTTGGGGTGTTATAGGGATACGGAAGTTTACCTAGCTCAACTGAAACCAACCCAAGAGATCATGTCAAGGCTATAAGCACCACTGAAGAAGTCACGCCTAACATACCCTTTCCTAGAAGATTGATGAATGGTAATGATGCTGCAAAGCCCGAATTTTTCTTTAATTCTTCAATCAGTTTAAGGAGATTACTCAAAGAGAAGACAAAGATTGAAGAGGAGATCAAGGCTACAATGAAAGAAGAGAGCTCTGCATCGACTTACATGACTTGCCTTATAAAGAAAAGGACCTAGGAAGGTTTACTTTACCTTGTTCAATTAATGATATATCTTTCAATAATGTGTTAGCTGACTTAGGAGCTAGCGTTAGTGTTATGCCCCTTAAGACATTCACTACCCTAGGACTAGGAAAATTAGCACCAACTATGTTGCTTATTGAATTGGCTGATAAAACGGTAAAACGACCTGAAGGGATTGCTAAAAATGTGCTAGTTAAGATTGAGAAGTTTGTTTTCCCTGTAGACTTTGTTATATTAGATATGCCTGAGGATGTTAAGATTCCTTTAATCCTTGGAAGACCTTTCTTGTCTACTGCCCATGCTAAGATTGATGTGTTTAAAAGAAAATTCTCATTAAAGGTAGGGAATAATAAACTAGTCTATAAGTGCCAAAATCCTGCTAAAAGCATAATTAGAGGCGTCTATGTGCTAGGATTAAGAGAACGTATGGACCTCGATCTAGAAGCTAGGCTTATGGGAGAAACATTGATTCAAAACAACTCAACTAATCCTAATCATGAGGACTTCGAGGAATTTATTGACCTTAATGTACCCACCGAACTTAGGCGCGATATTGTTAATGACTCTGATGATGAGTGGTATGATTGCGAAGTAATTAACAAACGTAGGAGAATAGTTGAGAATACAAATTTGAATAATGATGTGTTTATTGAACTACCACCCCACCTTGCATATTTATGCCTATATAATAATAAGAATTTCCCGTCTATCATTTTGTCATCTCTGCCCGAAAGGGACAGAACTTTGTTTATACAGATATTAAAGAAGAATGGCGTGGAAATTAAGGACGAGCAAGGAGTGTTTAATATTACTGGACTGACGATGAGGGAGCGCGATGCTTCCGACTCTTTCAGTGATCGATATTAAGGAGCTGAACGTGTGTCTAACTTGAAGACTCTGGAATAAAGACAAGTGCTGACCGGGAGACAACCCGGAAAATTTTTACTTTTCTGTTATGTGTCGAGTCAGTCAGGCCTGCATTAGATACGGCGCATCTCCATCCTAAGATGCGACGCATCTCCTGCAATGGTCATATCTTACTTTATTTTCTGCATTTTTATTTTTAACTTTAAAACTTTCTGTCAGTCTATTTAATGCGGCGCATCCCTGGTTAAGGATGCGATGCATCTTCTATTCTGATTCGTATTTATTCCAGGCTCGATACGGCGTATCTTCTTCCATAAGATACGGCGTATCGACTGACCTGATGATTTTCATTTTAATTTTTTACGTTTTATTTTTACTAACTACTAATGTATTATGCAAGTTTGAACTTTCTTAACTCAGGTGTGTTAAAGTCTGAATGGTATTATAGATTCCTGCATTCTTGTGGATACATCATCTATGAAGCTTAAACGTTCTCATCCACAAGAAAGTTGATTTTTGCTCTTATACAAAAAATGGAGGATCATACCGAGCAAATCTCAGGGGAGTTTTTCTGTTCTAATTCTTTTATTTTCTAGTTTTTAATCTTTGACACAAACAACGAGGACGTTGTTTAACTTATGTGTGGGGATTGGAGAATTAGAACACTTACTTGTCCTAAACTTTTTCAAAATATGCTTAAAATGCACTTAATATATCAAAATTTAAAATTTTTAGCATGTTTTTGTTTAAAGTCTAAATTACATAGCTGCACACATAACATTATTTCCAAAAATTGTGAACTTTTCAAAATTCACAAATCTATGAGTGTCCCGGTGACTTGTAAACTTTAGAACTTGGCTTGTATACTATTCGAGACCACCATAATAAGTATTATCTTTATAATTGGAATGACTTGTCTAAATTGGTAAATTTCTAGGATTACACCCAAATAGCATTTATATGTTATGTGATATTAGCTAACTACACTGGTTAGTTAACCCCCGTATAAACCTTTTGTTACTCTCACTTTTAGAGTAAGATACCCCTAGAAAAACACTCAGAGCCATTCTTTTCGTTTCTTACACCTTTGTTATAATGTTTCGTTACACCCTTACACCTTAGCCTACCCTGTAGATTAAAATCCGTGGTTGGTTAATTGCTTTAGGCAAAGTGTGTTTCCTTACATTACCTGTGTTCGCGTGCGTAATTCATTATCTTTGGTTGAGTCAGGAAATTGCACAATGCAATTGGTATGAAAGTAAATATTGTATATCTTTGAGTTTATTTTTCGTGTGTTTACTACTTTCGCTATTACAGTTATTTCTGAAAGTATGGAAAAATTATCCGGAAAAAAAGTGATAGAAAAGTTGTGAAATTTTACACAATATATGTTGATGTTAAAAAAAAAAAAAAAAAAAAAAAAAAGTTGGATGTTTGTTTTAACCAACTTATGTAAAGTTTTGTATTAAGTGGTCGATATCACCACTATTTGTTGTATATTATATTTATGGATTGAATGGGAGTTGGCCGTTATGGGAACGCCAACTAAGGTTATTCTTTGATTGAGATCTTGTTGAGTATAATTCGTGTCTACCTAAAGCGTGTGTTTCAAGTGTTAAAGCGTGAGTTATTCAATGATATGAGTCTTATTCATGGGATGGTTGGGAAAGTAATTTACCACACTTAGGATTTTAATTTATCTGTTTTGTTTATTTTTCATTTTACACCAATTTGTATCCCAAATATTATCCATACCCTATATTATTCATTATCTAAACCTTTGATTTATTGAGATTAGGGATTTGAGCAATCTTAAGTATCGTAGTCGTGGATTCGGCTATGTATTTATGATTTTGTCGCCCTTTTTGATATAATATTATTGGTGAAGATTACTTGGTCCTATCTTTAGCCTATTCGAGTTAAGGATTTGAGCAATTACAAGTATCGTGTTCGTGGATTCGATCATGTATTTGTGATTTTGTCGCCTTTTCTGGAATTTGAGATCGATAGAGATTAAGAAGAATGATTAACCCTTAACCTACAAACCCTTTTTACCGCTTTAGACTTGTTATTCCTTGGATTTAGTGGGGGAGATGCGTATACTTGCCAAGCTTTTGATAGAATATTCGTCACGACTGGACAGTTAAACGATTAGATTTGCTTTTATCAAAATATTTTATTTTATTTCTAATTCGTTAAGTGTTTGGTTGTGTGATTATGACAAAACGAATACATGCTTAAATATAAAAATAAATCCTAATATCTTTTAGGATACATTTTCATAGAATTCATTCTAAGGTTTATTTGGGGACAAGTAAAGTTCAAGTGGGGGGATATTTGATGAACTCAAATAAGTACATTTTATTATCATCATTTATCCTATTTATTTGACTTGTTTTATTATATTATCTGTGAGAATCGATACGTTAATGTTTACTTTTGTAATTCTCAGGTAAAAACAAGTATTATGTGAAACTTGGCGATTTTGGACCAATTATGGAGCAAAACAAGCAAGATATTAAGAGTCTACTCAAATGAACAAGATCAAGGTTATTCCGCTCCAGATACGCCGCATTCTACTTCGTACATACGGCGCATCACTATCAAGATTTCACAAGATATAATCCAAGACGGCAAAGGACATGCGCCGCATAGATAAATGGAGTTACGCCGCATCTTAAGGCGGTATACGAATATTCCTGAATATATTAATCTTGGACCCCACGCGAAGTTAAGTCAATGCGCCGCATCTACTTATTCAATGCGCCGCATCTAACCCTCAGACAGAAACTATAAATACCCCACAGTCAGACGAATTTTGGTGCAATATACCGAGTACGAGACTTAGCAAAAGACAAAAGAAACCCTAGGACGAAGTCAGACGCATTAGCAGCACAAGACACACCTTGAACGAAGATACAAGAGCTGTAAGAAGGTCCTGCATGTATTTAATTCATTAAGTAGTTTTGTTTTATTGTATTAGTACACTTTAATTCATCAGGATTGATGGGCCGATTCCATGTGACTACGGAAAACCATGGGCACCCCTTAAAATTGCTTTCCCATTAATTAAAGTTTATATGTTGATGTCTTTGGTGACTTTTATTAGTGCATTGATAACCTCTGTGTCTAGCTGAGCATTGCTTGGGTCGCCATGCCCCTTCCTCGCCTATTTGTTTCAGCGTGTCTTTAATAAATAGGATAGACATAAGTAATCATTAAGGGTTTACTCGCCGATAAGATTAGAGCCAACGAGAAAGGTTTAACTCTCGGTGCGTCGCATCGAACTATACACTTCATATAAAACTAGCAATAAAACAAGTGACAAGCTACTTAATTATCAGGACAGGTCTTCTTATTGTCTCAAGTATTTATCTGTGTACGTGTGTGCTAATCGCTGATTCGTGCTCGGTAGTTTAGTTTATTATTTAATCATAACCAAACTCTACTTACCATTATATTCATACTGACCGGGTACACTGCTCGTTAAAGTGTGTGTTATTGATAAGTCGGCTAAATATAAATTTAAAACTTGAATACTGCTAAAACCACAACGACATCACGCGCGCACCAAGTCTTTGGAGCCGCTGCCGTGGATATAAAAGAATTAGAGCAATACACACGCACATCACTGATCACTGAGATTGATTGGTTCCTGAGCACTTTGTTCAAACTGATTGATTGCATCAGTACTTGTCTGTGCTTCAACAAACTCAGTGATGGTTGGGTGAGGAAGGTTGTGAGGGATAATGTAGTTGGAGATATCATCATTTGCTTGATATTGAGTGAAAGGATTACTATCAGGATGATATTCATCAGGAGGATATCTTGATGAATCATCAATACCTATCTCTTCCACTAAGGTGTTTGAGAATCTGATTGCTTCAGTACTCTCATCAAAGGTAACATGGAATGTTTCCTCAGTTTGATGTCTCCTTGTATTGAACACCCTGAAGGTTTTGAGACAAGAGAGTATCCTAGGAAGTATCCATCATCAGCCTTAGCATCAAATTTCCCTAAGTGATCTTTGTGATTATGAATAAACACAGGACACCCAAAGACATGAAAATAGCTGATGTCAGGGATTCTTCCCTTGAATAACTCATAAGGAGTTTTGTTATGTCTCTTGACAATGACGAATCTGTTTTATGTGTAACAGGCTGTTTTGACTGCTTCAGTCCAAAAGTGTTTGGATAGGACTGATCCATTTAGCATTGTCCTAGCAGCTTCAATGAGTGTTCTATTCTTCTTTTCAGCAACATCATTTTGTTCAGGTGTGTAAGGAGAGGAAAATTTTTTGGAAATTCCTTTCTCATCACAGAAACATTCAAGTTCATGGTTTCTGAACTCAGTCCCATTGTCAGTCCTGATTTATTTGACTTTAATGTTATTTTGGTTTTCAATGTTCCTGACAAAGGACATAATTGATCCAGCTGTCTGACTCTTTTTGGTTAGGAAGTAAACCCAAGTGTATCTTGAGTATTCATCCACAATGACCAGAGTATACTTCTCATGGTTAATGGATCTAGGACTAATGAGCCCAAAGAGATCCATATGAAGAAGATGAAGGAAGCTTCTGATGGAGAAGTTTGTTTTGGTTTTAAAGGATGCTCTATGATGTTTACCTTTTTCACAGGCATAGCAGGGTTTATCCTTTGAAAACACAAGTGATGGTAAGCCAAGGACCTTGTTTTGTTTGACAAGATTGTTTATGTTTTTGAAGTTCAGATGGGAGAGTCTCTTATGCCAAAGCCAGTTGAGAGTTTCAGTGGCTTTAGCAAAGAGACAAGTTCCATTCTGAGTTAGAGTAGACATATCTAACACATAGACATCTTGTCTTCTTGGTGCAATAAGGACTACTTCCTTATTTGCATTGAAGATGGTACCTTTCTTATCATCAAACTTAACTATGTATTTTGCATTACATAGTTGACTGACACTGATTAAATTGTACTTAAGACCATTGACATAAGCTATCCTAGTAACGACTATACAACTACAGTTTACTGAGCCATAACCTTCAGTGAGACATGATGAATTGTCAGCAAATACCACCTTGGGTCCTGGTTCCTCTACATATTTGTGCAGATACTCTTTCACACCAGTCATGCTCCTTGAACATCCACTATCTAGATGCCAAACTGGCTCCCTGGCATGTCTCTCCACAAATGGTAAAATGAGTTAGTTCTTTCTAGGACCCCTCTTCTTGGAGGGCTTGGCTTTAATGGCTTTTTTTAAGTAACAATTGATGCATGGTCAGTGGTTGAATGGACTGAGCTTCCACAGATTTTGCATTTGATTTCAGAAGTGGACTCAGTAGACTGAGAGGACGACTTGGTGATTCCTCTGCTGGTCTGAATAACCTTCTCATATCCTGAGGTGTCATGAGTGTGATCTCCACATATGTCACAACTTGTGTCCATTAGGAAATCCTCAGGAACGTGGTCATTGAAGCCACAATATGGGCAAGGTGAAAAAGGCTTAGCTTTTTGTTTCTGCTTCTGCTTAGAATCAGAGGGATACCTAAAAGCTTGTGCTTTAAAGTTTTCAGCTTTGGATATGGCTGAGTATGACAAGTGATCAGAAGTTCTGTGATCTTCCTTTTTGCATATCATGCAAAAGAGGATTCTATAGCAATCATCAGTGGAATGATTTGTATAGTTACACAGCTCACATCTTTGCTGAGGTTTTGAGGGTTTTGTTTTGGTGGTGCTTGAGGAAGCTGATTTGAGTTCCTTCAACTTAGGTTGAGAAGGTTTCTCAGAAGATTCAATCTTCTCACTCAGCTTCCTGACAAGCTCAGCCAACTGATCATAGTTTGAGTCATGGCTTTCAGTTTTTACTCCAGAAGGGACTGAAGTTGTTGAGTCATCATTAGGAACTGAGACTTCAGGTGTGTGCCTTTTCTGGATGGTTTTTCCCATTCTTGACTTCTCCTTTGGAGAATGCTGAGAGTAGACTAATGGTGTGAGGTCTGAACAAGGTGCAGCTCCCTAAAGGACTTTCAGAGGTGGGAGTGGTGCTTGTGATTCTGACTCAGACTCATTGACATACTCAGTACTACTGGGTTTGTCAGTTTGTCCAAGCATATCTTTTATAGCCTGACTTTTAGGTTCCAAGATTTTCCCAGTTTCAAAGTTGGGCAACTTACTGATTGGGTTGTTTCTGACAATCCAGTCACTAGACTTGGGTATCATCTCTTGTTCAAAAGATATGTCAGCTGGAATAAAAGACTTTTCACTATGACTCTCACTGGGGGATTTAGTGAGTTGGTCTTCTCATATGACTTTCTTGTTAGCACTAGGAATAAGAGACACAGTTTCATAGACTTTAGGATTCTTTTTAGTCCAGCTTTCTATGACAGCCTTTTCTTTGTTAAGTTCATTTTGAAGAGCTTGATTTTGTATCAAAATCTCAGTATTTTGAATTTGAAGTGTAACAACTTCTAGCTTAGCTTGTTTTAAGACAAACAATTCATCTCTACACTTAGTCAATTCTAGAACAAGATTGTTATATTTTGAAAGCAAATTAAGCCTTTGTTCTTCAACAAACTTAAGATCTACATTAATGTAATTCATATAAGACTGCCAATCAGAATCATCATCCATAGAAAGTAAAATATTTACCTTTTTCATGGTTATGTTGACCCACTCTCCATTTCTTGCATGGCTTTTTCCAACAGCCAGCTGATCATTGTCTGAAAGTGCCATCAGTGCACTGACTCTAACTTCTTCATCATCTGAGGAGACCTCTTCTTCATCCCAGTCATAGGCTTCAGCTACAAGAACCTTGTTCTTTGTCTGAACAGGTTTGGAAGTTTGAGCAGCCTGAGACATTGAGGGATTGGTCTCAAGGAGAGCAAGTTTAGCCTTAGCTTTTTCTATATTTAGCTTCAAAGTCTTTTTGGCCATTTTGAATAGTATTTTTTTAAAAATGTTGAGAAGACTGAAGCATTTTAGGTTGAAACTTGCTAGTTCCTGAAGAAGAACTATTTCCAGAAAATTTATATGAGGGTTCTGAGGTTGTTTTTGAAAAACAGTCTTTAGCAAAATGACCCTTTTTACCACATTTGAAACATTCAATGGTTTCATTTGCTTTAGCTTTTGAAAATTTTGACTGATTTCTTTTGATAAAATGTTTTGAATTAGCAAGGAGTGCTCTTTTTTGAAATTCTAAATGTAAATCATTTAGGTACTCCTCACTAGTTCTTTCATCAACCTCATCATCAGAATCCTCTTAGAAATCCTGCACAACACCATTAGAATAAAAGGCAGTTGATATGGGTTAGGTGGTCAGGGCCTTTTTGGTCTTAAGAGCTTTCTTTGAGTCTTGGTATCTCCTAGAGATTAAGTTGTCCTCATAGACAAACTTCCCATAGATCTCAGGGAGCTCAAGGGTCTGAATGTGGTTAGCATTCCTGAGGCCCTGAGAGAAGTTTAACCACTTCTCAGGTAGACTGTTGACAAAGCCAACATTGATCTCATGCTTAGACAAAACTACACCCTCATTTGATAATTCATTTATCAGGGTTTTGTATCTGGTATAGGTCTGAGAGAGACTTTCAGAGTCTTTTGCCCTGAAAGTGTTATACTCAAGTTTCAAATCCATGATCCTGTTTTCCTTGGTATCTGAGGGACCTTCAAATCTATTAACCAAGTCAAGCCAAGTTTGTTTGGTTGTTGTACAGTTAATGACTGATTCCATTGTATCGTCAGGAAGACAAGATATAATGATGCTTTTCAAGCGTTGGTCTTGATTGACCACCCTTCTCTCATCAATGGTCCACTGAGCTTCAGGTTTAGGTAACCCTTCAGCAGTCTTAGGGACATAAGGACCTTAATTGATACAAGTGATGTAGTATGGTTCCATACTAGTCAAGTAGCAAAGCATACGCTTTTTCCACTTGCTAAATTTTCCAGCTTCAAGTCTAGGAGCAACAGCTTAATAGCTTCCTCCCTTTTTATCGATGAGCTGGGGCACATTAATATCAGCCATAGTAGGATCTTGGTTTTAAAAACCTTTTGAGAACTCTTTACTTTTTAAAAGATTTTACAAACCGGCTCTGATACCACTTGTTGTTCCCGTTACACAAGTAGAAATAACTACAAAGTTAATCTAATTGTGTTTCATGACTGATTTAATGTATTAATTATTTTAGACAAACAAGTAAAATGTAAAGATGAAAACACAAGTTTTTCAACGTTTAAATTCTTATTAGAAAGTAATCAAAAGAATCTATACCCAAGTGTTAGCGGAAATAACACTTGGGATTGAAACGACAAGGTATGGTATGTTCTCCTCACTAAACTCAAGCTATGCTTGAGTGGCAACAATAAATGAACCACTGAGCTATCTCAGGGACTAGGTTGCTCTTTGGGGGAGAAAAGTGGTTTTGTGAAAGTCTAAGCTTTTAATGCACAAAACTTGTCCACTTTTCTCCCTTATGATCCTATTTATACACAAGTATAAAAGAGCACCCGTGACTAAAAAGACAAACAGAATGACCTAGCTAGTCAGGACAAAATACAACAGTATTTTTTCACTGTTACAAGAATCTATATTGGGAATAGGTTAATACTGCTTTCTAAATGACAGTGATGATACTGCTCTTGTTCTCAAGCTTTTCAGGGAAAGTTTAACTTTGGCCTGATAAAGACTTCTCCTTATCTTTTCAAACTCTTCCTACCTTGTTCCGCCTTTCTTTCAGACTTCAGATTCTTCAGTCTTGGTCTTCAGTCTTCAGTCTTCAATCATTATAGTTGTTTAGGAGGCTGGGGTTCAGTGAGTTATTGTCATCACTCACTGAACCCATTATCTTCTTCTTTGGCTTAAGTAACACTCAGGGAGTTCTGCCTCACTGAATGGTGAATCTTTCTTCTTAGACTCGTCCTAAGCATCCTGAAGATAACTCAATGAGTGGCTGTTCACTCAGTGACCTGAGATCGTATAAGGTTGATTAACACTTAGGCTAATTTGTATTCAAATCCTTGTTGTCAGGACGCTTGGGTACTGAATGGACCCAACACCTTTAAGCTCATTAATTTCTAAATCTTTAAATGACATATCTCTTTTCAAAACAGCAATGTCCTTAGTAAATATAATTTCATTCTTTTTGTAGAATACAAGTTTTTCTTCTACAACAGCTAACCCTCTCTTATAATTTGCTAAATTAAATTCAGATTGGTTAAGCTCTATTCTTAAGTCATCATAATGCTTTTTAAGAGTATCATAGATTTTTAAAGCAACACAAGATTCTGAACAAGCATTGTTTGTATATACCTCAGAGTCAGAAAGTGCCATCAGTGCCATGTTGGTGGGATCTTCCTCTTCTGCCATAAAGCTCCAGTCTAATCCAAGCCCATCAATGGCCACCATAGCTTTTGAAGAAGTCTCTTCCTCACTTACAGCCTTCCTGGTGCTTTCTTGATTCCTAGAACCTCTGATGTCTTGATTTATGCTCCTGCTGTCCTGGTTCCTAGGCCCTCTACACTCTCTTGCAAAGTGTCCCAACTTATGACAGTTGTAACACTCTACCTTTGACTTGTCATACCCAGCAGTATCACTTCCATTGATAGTGATCTTCTTTCCAGTCTTCTGGAAAAACCTCTTGGCCCTCATGCTCAGCAAGGCTAACTGCCACTTCAAATTCATCTCCTCCAAATCATCTTCATGGATTTGTATAAGATCTTCATGAACAAGCTGAGATCCATTAGCTTGACTGGCCAAAAATGCATAGACAATATCATCACTTAAACTAGTAGTACTAGTTTGTGAACTAGCAGTACTAACTTTAGGGTTAGCAGTACTAACTCCATAGGCAGTATTAACCTCCTCAGTACTGCTTGTGCTTGGAGATGACACAAAAGCCATATTCTGAGAGTTTGAGCTTGAGCTTGCAGGCCTTTTCACCTCTTGTTCTACAATCTTAAAGTAGTTGTAGAGATCATCAAAGCTCATAGTGTCTAGTTCAGGCTTGTTTCTCCAGACTACAACATGAGTATTCCACTCCGCAGGCAGACTTCTCAAGAACTTTAAATTGAGATCTTCTTGTGAAATCTCTACACCCAAGACAGCCAGTTGGCTAACAATCTTTTGAAGCCTGTTGAAGATAGAATCAAGTGATTCAGTGCTTGGAGCACTAAAATTCTCATACATCTGCTTCAGAAGAGTCTTCTGAGTCTTCTTGGTTGCTTCATTACCACCAAACCTTGTTGTTATAGCCTCAAACAAGGTCTTAGCATCCTTGTGCTTGCTAAAGGTCAACAATTGTTCATTGGGGAGAGCCATCAGCAACATACTTCTAGCCTTTACATCATTCTTCTTCTGAAGCTTCTCTTCTGCAGTAACAGGACCTTATATAGTTTGAGTTGCAGCACCACCTTCACTTATACTAGCTTTGATTGTTGGTTTGAATGAGTTACCATTCTCTATGATATCCCATAGAGCATAGTCCTGCACTTGAAAGTAATACTCAATTATGAGCCTCCATATCTCATAGTCACCCTGCTTGAGAATAGTCAATTTAGCAGTGGTAATGGTTTAAGTTGTTTCAAGATCCATTGCTTCAATGAAAGTAGAGAGTTTTTATGGTATGTTTCTTCTAGATCAAAGTTTTAGAACCTAAGCTCTGATACCACTTGTTGATCCCAAACACAGATCGATTGAGCTTGTATTAAAAACTTTGAAGAATGTCAAAGAGTATGCGAAATCTACTCTTGAACACTTAGAAGAATATCAATGTAACAGTAAACGATGAAACAGTAAACTGTATTGAACACAATATCACCAAAACGCTTCAATATTATTAGCTCAATAATACGAGTACTCTATGTAGTACTAGGGTTTACAACCTTGAAGCTATCAAAACATACGTATAAACATCTAAACCTAGAACCTCCTTTTATAGACTAAGGAGTCCTTTACAAGATAACTACAAATCTTCTAGAATATACAGATAAGTCTAAACATATAGAATATACACAGAATATCTTCTAAACTTATCACATTACACGTCTTTATCCCATAGCAGTATCAATTTCATCAGCAATCTTCAGCAGTACAAAGTTAGTCTGACAGTACTAACTTTTAGTCTAGCAGTACAAACTTGATTAGTACCGTTGGTTGTAATCTTCAGCAGTTTCATCTTTGGCTTGACAGTACTAAGTGTGTAGACTTGTAATTCCCAACAAAGTAGATAGGGATTTGCTCTTTTTCTCTTTTGGCCAATAGTATAACACTGATGCTTTCGACAGAGGCTGCGATATACATGAATAAAACTTCACCTTCGATTGGAGTTATTAGCATTGATAGCAACTGAAGGAATTTCCTTGTTTCCTCCAAAGCTCCTCTGATCTTTGTTGCGTCCTCCAGAAATTTTTCACCCATGAACTCCCTAGGTACTAAAGATAGGGCCAGAGGTGTACCCACATGCTCCAACCAAGAGTTTCTCAATATATCCATTTTTTCTTCAAGATTGTATAGGCCCCTTATTGTCGTTAGGAGATGCAAGCTTGTTGTTGCTATAGACGATTTACAACTTACACCTTTCGTAATGGAGAGGTACCTTAAGCATTTCCATTCCTCGATGCCGAATAAGCATCCTTTGGGTTTCGGTCCTTGCGAATTTTCCGTTTCCAATTGTTATCTCCAGTGGTACTTCTCCCAAAAGCCATGAATGTTCACCTGAAAACCCCACCAAAGGTTTTTAGGAATCAATCCTTTTTTATCTGATCAAAGGCTTAAGTTTAAGGAAGCAATGCTCGTATATGATTTCATAAGAGCTCCCGCAGTCCATGTAGGCCCTGTTTATTTACCTTTTGAGATTAAAACCTTTATAATAATTGGGTCAGTTGAAGGGGCTTTGCCTGTGATGGAGGGGAACTTTACTTTCCCCATCCCGACTACTTCCTTTTCCACCATCTTTCCCTAACTGAGTGTCGAGGTCTTGTCTTTTCCCTTTTTAATACCCTTCACCAAGTGTGCCAATTGTCCAGACCTTATGGCTTCTTCTATCTATTTCTTCAGCTCTCTGCAATGGTTTGTTTCGTGGCTATGATCTTCATGGAAGTGACAGAACTTAGTTATGTCTCTGTTTTTTCCTTTAGCTGTCATTCAAGGAGGTGGATCGAAGGCCTTCGCAACCCTCTCTGTTGCAAGTATTTCCTTTGGAGACTTAATCAGGCTCCCCAGAAGCCCATGATTAAAAATTTTGTTGTACGGAGCAAGCCTGTCTCTGTTCTTATTTTTGTTATTTGATCTTTCCCATGAAGAGTGTTTCGAGAACTTATTATGACTTTCCTTGCGCTCAATAGGAGCCCCATTAGTAGCCACTTCCTTCGCTTTTATCCAAGCATACGTCTTTTACATTAGGCCTTTGTAAGTTGCCAGAAGATCAGAAGACAGAAATTCTACCAAGCTTCGATTTCGTAAGCTATGTACGAAGCCAGAAATACACTGATCTTCATGTAGGCCCAAGATCTGTAAAGTATCATCCGTATACCTTGTGGCGAAGTCTCTTGTGCTTTCGTTCTCCTTTTGTTTGATGTTGTGCACCATTAAGTGAGTCCTTTTTAACTTCTTTTGTTGGCTAAAATGTAACCGAAACTTAGCCTTAAGGTCATCGAGGTTCACAATACTACCTGGCTTCTGCCCACCCCACCAAATACGAGCAGTGTCTCATAAGGTATTCGTAAACATGTGGCAAGCTACATGCATGACCCACTTCTGCATTCGAATAGCCCCTTCGAATAAATGCAAAAAGTTATCTGGATTCCCCTTCCTATCATAAGTACCTATGTGTGAAGGCATTTTCAGTCCATCGGGTAAGGGATAGTCTTCGATCCATCTGACGAAGGGGGTAACGGAGCCCATAGGCTCCGAATATAGGCAGTTATATAGTGGTGCATACATTGGGGGAACGTTGTATGGGTTGTGATTCGGGGGTACAGCAGTAGGAGTTTGATTAGAATATGGTGGATAGGCTATGTATGTACCAAAAGAAGAGTTCCCTCCCATGGGGAACAGTAGGTACACCGTTTTTTGCCCAAAGGGCATATTCCTGTTAGGTTGAGGAAAGCTAGGGTTAGTGGACTGCCCACTCAAAGGAGGGTATAAACCATGAGGATAAGACTGGGTTTGGAACGGGGTACATACCATTGGGAGAAAGACTTCCTCCCATATTGATCAGAGGTGGATTGCCTTCTACGCATGATGCGTGAGAAGGCTGCAATGGAACCCCTGCTTCAGTTCTTCCTAGGTGAGCAGCTAACAATGGAGGAAGGTTCACCTCCATGTATTCGATTTGATTGCTTATCCCATTAGAGTTCTCATTTCTCTCCTCTGCTGCTATCCATTCTCTTCTGATCGGAGCCCCTTCCGGGATTCCTTCGAAACCCACAGACCTTCCATTCGACCTTCGACTAACAGGAGACCCTATCCTCAGCGCTAAGTGTGTTGCTCTTTGAACCGGAGGCTTAGGTTCCATCTCGATCTTTTCGTCATAATCATCACTAGAGTATTCCAACTCCCTTCGCATCTTCGTGTTCCAAGCTTGCCTCCTGCGAGCCCTCATCAGAGATTTCAGTGTTTAGAAATTGGCCTTAACAAAGGTCGGACTGATGACAGGTTCCTAGTTTGCTGATGTCGAAACATGATGATTGGGTGTTATTTATGGGTGAGATCTTGTTGTGAAAGTGCAAGCGGTTATTGGGGGAAGGTTGTTGGGATCCTTGACTGGTATGGGAATTAAGGTCGAGAAACCCGGTGGAGGGGTATCTTCTCTTCCTTGATCCATGCCGGAAATGTAGTGAAATTGGTTGACTGGTTATAAACATGGAAATAACGGGTCTAATTGAAGCACGTCCCACGGATGGCGCCACTGATTGTAAAATAACTTGCACTACTAGGCCTTGCGATGGTGATCAAAGGATAAAGGGGAGGGGTGTGATTAGGCCAAGCTTGTTAGTAATGTGAAATAAGAAATACAAAGACACTACGTTAAGTGGTTGCACAGGGATTGGACCCTGCGAACCACCTCCGGTGTGCGTATAAGTATGTGATATGGTAAGTATATGTGTTTAAGGTAAAATAAGAGTGTTAAGAGCGTACCATCATCAATAACCCGTCCAAAGAATTTATAGGGGAGGAAATAGGCCTTGGAGAACTTATGTACAAATATCGGAGATCATGGGGGCGTCTCATGATTTCAGGTAACCGCTAGGGCTTAGTGACACACTATCTCTTCCTTGGTGGTAACGTGGGTATGACCAAGTCAAGGTCTTCTCCATTCTAGTATCTTCGAAGGCCATACCCCGAAGGGTTTAAGGCTTTGATTAGCGAGTTCCCAACTAGTAACCATATTATAGATGAATAGTTTGACGCCAATAGAGATTTTAGGAGGTTGACTTGGACCTTCGAGAAGAAGGTTTCGATCAGGTTCGAAGGGGTATCTATTGACCTGATCGGAGGGTACGTCATTAGATAATTACATGAAAATGTATCTAACTTGTCAACTTTTGTAGTTCTGTTTAGCCTACTATTTTTTTTTATAGTTTCATATACTCAACTTTTGAATTCACTTAGTTTCGTGTATCGGAACCAGTTGTGTGTACTATTTGACCATTTTTTGTAGTTCCATGTACTAACTTTTGGGTATATCCGTCAAACAGTATACATAACTGATCACCCGGTACACGAAACTAAGTGAATTCAAAAATTGAGTACATGAAACTACAAAAAAATGGGTATATCCGTCAAACAGTACACATAACTGATCACCCGGTACACAAAACTAAGTGAATTCAAAATTTGAGTACATGAAACTAAACAAAAAAAATAAAAAAAAAAAGGTATTATATACAATACTACAAAAGATAACAAGTTAGATACATTTCCATGTAATTATCTCAATCTTAAATTAAATCCATCTCATCTTAAACAGCATAGACAAATATTCTAATATTATAAACTTATGCGACCTTGGACATTATAAGTTTACACTAATTCATTTACAATCATTTTTTTTTCACGTAATTGTTGCACTATCTATAAACAACACTAAAATACAAAACTACAATAAAAAAATTCAGTACACACAAATAAAAAGTAAAAAGTTAGATGCATTTTTAGACCATTATCTTTTATAAGTTTAACTTGCTACACAGACTGACTAATTTAAAGTTACAAGCAGTTATGGGTCATCCATGACAAACGTAGTGAAATCTAATAATCTATCAATATGCACATTCTTGTTTTTGCGATGTCTAATATTCTTCCTGGAGTAGCAACAAGTAAATGAATCCGTTGATACAATCTCATTATGCCATCTACCGTTCCACCACGTGGTAACCATGACTTAAGTATTTGTATGTACTCCAAGTTCTTTACACACTTGGGGATATTTGATTAAGCCAATCTCGACATGAAGCAAGTACAATAATGTTCAGCTTATTACACGCTTATTTATGTGATACTTTGGTTGTGCACGAGAGTCCTAAAACAAAAGAGAGGAAGGGCGACAATGGTTTCGGCGGGGACACCATTGTCCCCGCCGAAACTCGCTAAACGACATAAAATTGCTGAGCTGGCGCAAAGTCTCGCGGACCAGTTATAAAATTTTCAACGCGACTTTTCCGCAGGGACATGTCCCCGCCGAAAGTCTTTAACATATTGGCCAAAGTTTGACCAAAATTAGAGCGCTTAATTCTTCCCACGTTTTTTTCCCGCTCTGCCTTTCGGCGGGGACATGTCCCCGCCGAAAACAATGATGTATATTTTTAATTTTTCGCGGGGACATATCCCCGCTGAAAACGTTAAACATTTTGGCTCCAAAAAGATAAGTTCATTACCGCGAAAATTTATTGTCTTTTGGCGGGGACATGTCCCCGCCGAAAGTATTCCCGCCAAATTTTCCTTTTACCCCGCCAATTTTTTACTTATATATATCGTATAATGAATTTATCACAAAACACGTAAATTATCACAAAAAAAACACACATAACAATGGATGGTTTAACGCCGGAACAGGAATGATCAAAGGCTTTATCACACGAGCTCCTGTATAATGAAATTATACTTCATTGGGGCTGGAAAATTTTTGATGAATATGGTTCTTATGCGAACTGTGCACCGTGGCAGAGAGACAAGATTCTGGAATGGTTGAGGAGAAAGCCGTACTATAGAGAGTATTTGGAAGAGCTAGATGCTGCTGAAGCTCAAGCTGCTATCAAGGAAATGAGAGCAAGGAAGGGAAAAGATGGTGCGAGTTCCAGCAAAGCGGGAAGTAGCCGCAAAAAAAAATAAACTGGTTGTTCGTTTGATCTGTTTCGTTTGGTTGTCGAGTTGTTTAGTTTGAGTTGTGTTAGGAATTAAATATTCATGAAGTTCTTAATCGGGAAATACTCCAAGTATGTTTCTGCTGATGACATTGACTCTGCTGATAGGCTTAACAACTCTGCTGATGATTCTGCTGATAGCGATAGATTGTTCCTGCTGATAGAGAACACTCTGCTGATTAATAGGATAAGATCAAGAAGATATTTATTGTATTTTGGTCAAACATATACGGTAGATAATATCTTACTCCATGTGCTTAGTTAACAAGTTGTATACATAGATACATGTTGTATCTTATGTACTGACACCAATATGCATAAGTTAACCAAGTAAGTCGGTCAAAGACTTTAAGCAATTTGTAAAGATCTTTTGCAACTATAAAAGAGATCTTAGTCTAGTGAATATGTGTGTGAATATCAGTTAAGACATAGAACAAACAAAAATAACATATTACAAATCTAGAAGTATAAGATTCAAGGTTTTGTAACCCTAGTGAAAAACTCAAGATCACTCGTATTATTTGGAATAATATTGAATCGTTTAGTGAAAAACTTTCTTTGTTCATTGTTAAGTAACAAATATAATTCTTCCATTTCCATAACATACATAACCTTCTAAGTGTGGTTAAGTAAATTCCGCGTGCTTAATCATATTCACTCAATATATCTCATACACAAAGACACAAGGTTTAACAACCTTAACCGTGTATAACCAAGGTCCTCACAGTTGGTATCAGAGCTTAGGGTTGATATATTTGAATTAGAAGAAACAGAAATGGATCCACATGATGTTCAAACAAATGTTGCTGCAAAGTTGCCCATGATCAAACCCAATGAGTTTGAGTTATGGAGGATGAGAATTGAGCAATATTTCATGGTCCAAGATTATACTCTTTGGGATATAATTATATATGGTGATTCTTTTTCACCAAGCTACTCAGAGGTTGTCCTAGAAGGTAAAACAAGTAGAAAAAGAAATACTGGACCAGTGTCAAATGAAGAGAAGATACTGAAGAGAAATGATCAGAAAGCAAGAAATTTGCTGCTTATGACCATTCCTGGTGAGCAGATGCTATCTTTCAATAAGTATCTTGATGCAAAAACTCTTTTTGAAGAGATTTGTGCATACTTTGGTGGTAATGAAACTACCAAAAAGATATAGAAGACACTACTAAAGCAACAATTTGAAAACTTTACTGCTTTTAGTAATGAATCTCTTGATAAGCTATTCTCAAGATTACATAAGCTTGTCAGTCAGTTAGCTGTGTTGGGTGTTGAGACAGAGAAGGAAGATCTCAACATGAAGTTTTTAAGAAGTCTACCTGATGAGTTCCATACTCATGTTATTGTCTGGATGAACAAACCAGACATTGAAACAATGAAGCTCAATGATTTGTACAACAACTTCAAAATTGTTGAACAGAGTCTTAGAAAGTCTGGAACTTATGGTACTAGTTCTGGGAACGTGGCACTTTTGTCATCTCCTAGTATTGGTAAGGCTGAAGAGGTAGAAGAAGTTGAAGGTGTTTCTAATGCTACAAATGGTGGTCCTTCTACTAGTACACACAAGACTGTTGCAGGACTTGGTGATCCAGCATTCTATGTATTTATATCTAGTCAGTCTAGTGGTTCTCCTCTAAATCATGAAGACCTAGAGCAGGTTGATAGTGATGATTTGGAAGAGATGGACATCAAATGGCAGGTTGCTTTGCTCAGCATGAGGGCCAAGAAGCATTGGCAAAGAACTAGGAAGCAAATTACCATAAATGGTAATGATACTGCAGGGTTTGATAAGAAGAAAGTGGAGTGTTTCAACTGTCATAGGTTAGGACACTTTGCTAAGGAGTGTAGAAGCCCAAGAAAGCAGGAGAATAGAAACACATGGTATAAGCAAGATAGGAAAAAGGAAGTTACTGTTGAAGAGCCAAAGGCTATGTTGGCTATTGATGGTATTGGTTATGATTGGAGCTCTATGGCTATTGAAGAGGATGCACCACCAAATGCTGCTCTTTTGGCCAATGAATTTGCTCTAATGGCCCATTCTGATTCAGAGGTAAACAATATTACATCTTGTACTGAATCATGTCCTAATCTTAAAGCTTATGAAGACATTAATAAGAGATTTGAAGCTCATAAAGAAGAGCTACTTAACTCTCTTTTTAATTTGGCTAATCACAAAAGAGGTCTAGCTGTTTTAGAAAAACAAGTCTTACATTTTAAAAATAATGAAATTCATTTTGCTGATGACATCAATATACTAAAAAATGACATTAAGATCAGAGATGAGTGTATTGTTGAGTTGAATGAATCATTAGCTAAACATAAGAATGAAAGAGAAAATGTAAAGGTTTCTGTGGATGTTTTAGCACATTCCTCAGAAGGATTCAATAAGCTTTGGGAAGCCCAAGTTATTGATAAGGTTAATTCTGGTGTTGGATTTAAGTCTGTACCCCCACCATACAGAGGTGTTCATTCACCTCCAGGTATTGATTTAGCACACACAGGGTTACCTGAGTTTCAAGAACCAATCATGGAATATGGTTCTAAGGTCACTAAATCTCCTAAGATAGAAAAGGTAAGTAAAAGTTTAGATAAAACTTTATCTTATCAGGACAAGGTGTCCTTTGTTAAGAAAGGAGATGCTATAGTTGTTGAAGATTGTACAACTGATAGTGATAGTGAAGAAGAACAGGTTATGTCTAAACCTGTTTTGGTTAAGAAAGTAGGAACAAGTATTCCTAAGATAGTCAATCACAACACTAACAGGCCTAAGTCAAATGTTAAGACTGTTAGGAAACCAGTTAGATATTGTGAACAATATAGAACTACAAACAAGCCCAGAGGTAACCAAAGGAATTGGAACAACCTCAAGTCTAACCAATTAGGTGATGACTTTGCATTTTACAATAAAGCTTGTTATACATGTGGTAGTTTTGACCATCTTGCAGCTTTCTGCAATCAAAGGGTATCTGGGTATGAAAACCATAGAGTGAATCACAAAAGGCAAACACCTAAATCTCACTTTCACTCTAGTTCTAAGAAACCAAACCCCAGAGTAGTCAAAAGCAAGTCTATCTCAAAATCTGATTCTGCTGATAGACCAAATGATCCTGCTGATAGCAAATTTTACTCTGCTGCTCGACCATTTATGACTATTAACCCAAAATCAACAGCTAAGGATGCAAAAACAACTTTCATACATGCATCTAAAACTGTTCTAAGGCCCATTCAAACAAAAGCAGTGGTTCACAAACAAATTTGGAAACCAAAGGGTGTGACTTCAAAGTTAGCAAACTCTGCTGAACATGTTATTCACTCTGCTGCTAAGGGTAATAGGGCAAATGCTGTTAAGGCCTCAGCATGTTGGATTCAAAAATCCAATGTTGCATCAACAGTCCTTAAAAGATTAAACTATATTGATGCAAGAGGCAGATTCAAGTCAGTAATGGCTTGGATCCCCAAAGAAAACTAACTTTCTTATTTGTGTGCAGGGACATTCTTTTGATCATCAAGATCAAGGATACTCAGATAGTGGATGTTCCAATCACATGACAGGCAACATGTCTTATCTTTCAGATTTTCAAGAATTCAATGGAGGATATGTTACCTTTGGAGGTGGTTTTCGTGGCAAAATTTCTGGTAAAGGTACTATTAAAACCGGAAATTTAGATTTTGAAAATGTGTACTATGTACAAGAGTTAAAGTATAATCTTTTTAGTGTTTCACAAATGTGTGACAAAAAGAATAATGTGCTTTTTACTGACACTGAATGTCTTGTTCTATCTAAGGATTTTAAGATGCCTGATGAAAATCAAGTACTTCTTAGAATTCCTAGAAAGGCCAATATGTATAGTGTTGATATGAAGAACATCATTCCTAAAGAAGATTTAACTTGTCTTGTATCAAAGGCCACATTGGATGAATCAATGTTATGGCATAGAAGGCTTGGTCATATTAACTTCAAAACCATAAATAAAATTGTTAAGAATGGTTTGGTAAGAGGTTTACCTCACAAAAGATTTGAAAATGATCAAACATGCATTGCTTGTCTAAAAGGCAAACAACACAAAGCCACTTGTAAGCCCAAAATTTTTAACTCTATCAATCAGTCATTGTTTATGCTGCATATGGACTTATTTGGACCAGTTTCAGTAAGGAGTATACAACATAAAAAATATTGTCTTGTTATAACTGATGACTATAGCAGATTTACATGGGTTTTCTTTTTAGCTACTAAGGATGAGACATCAAGCATTCTTAAGGAATTCATTACACTGATAGAAAACCAAGTAAGCAAGAAAGTAAAAGTCATTAGGAGTGATAATGGGACAGAGTTTAAAAATAGAGTTATGGATGATTTCTGCAAAGAAAAAGGTATTAGGAGAGAATATAGTGTTGCTATAACACCACAACAGAATGGAGTGGTTGAAAGAAAGAATAGAACACTAATTGAAGCTGCTAGAACAATGTTAGCTGATTCTAAGCTACCTATAATCTTTTGGGCAGAGGCAATTAACACTGCTTGCTATGTTCAAAATAGAGTTTTAGTTGTGCAGCCTCACAATAAGACATCATATGAACTCTTTAATGGTAGAACTCCTGCAATAGGATTTCTTAGACCTTTTGGATGTCATGTGACAATTCTCAATACCTTAAACCATTTAGGAAAATTCGATGGTAAAGCAGATGAAGGTTTCTTAATTGGATATTCTCTTGTTAGCAAAGCTTTTAGAGTTTACAACTTAAGAACTGAGAAAGTTCAAGAAGAACTACATGTGGAGTTTCAGGAAAACAAATCCAATGTAGTAGGTCAAGGACCCAAATGGATATTTGATCTTGATTATCTAACAAACTCTATGAATTATTTACCTGTTGTTGCAGAAACTAATAATTTTTTAGGTTCACAAGCAACAAATGAGGTGGAGTTAGATAAAGATCAATCTGATGTCATTATGCCATTGTGGTCAAGTACCAGTGTGGATTTAGCTTCAAATAATGATGAATCTTCTTCTGGTAAAGCAAAAGAAGATGTTGAGGCTCAAAGAAAAGATGATGGAACTATGGATCAACACAATGTTTCTGCTGATAGTACATTTGTTCCTGCTGAACACTCTGCTGATAAGCAAGAACATTCTGCTGATAAGCCAGAACACTCTGCTGTTGGGCTAAATACTTCTGATATAGAGCCAACACACACAAAAGAAGCAGAATTTTCTTAAGATGAAGTGGATTTTGGTAATCCTCCACTTAACTATCAAGTTCCAACGACCCCACACACAAGAATTCACAAAGTTCATTCCCTAGATAATGTGATTGGAGATGTACAATCTGGTGTGAAGACAAGAAGACAACTAGTCTCTACAGACCAATAAGGGATTCTTGATGCCCTTTATGCTTCAAAACAACATGAACTTTCAAACTCATGTTTATTTGTATGTTTTCTTTCTCAAAAGGAACCAAAGAATATTCTTACAGCCCTAGATGATTCAAGCTGGGTAGAGGCTATGCAAGAAGAGCTTCTTCAGTTCAAGATTCAAAAGGTTTGGGTGCTAGCTGATTTACCTACAGGTGAAAAGCTAATTGGCACTAGATGGGTTTTTAAGAACAAAAGGGATGACAGAGGAATTGTGATCAAGAATAAGGCTAGACTAGTAGCACAAGGGTACACACAAGAAGAAGGAATAGATTATGATGAAGTTTATGCTCCAGTAGCAAGGATTGAGGCAATTAGGCTGTTTCTAGCTTATGCTTCATTTTTAGGCTTCACAGTCTACCAAATGGATGTCAAAAGTGCATTTTTATATGGTGAAATTGGAAGAGAGGTGTATGTTTCACAACCTCCTGGTTTCATTGATCCATTACATCCAAACAAAGTGTACAGAGTAGTGAAAGCTCTCTATGGCCTTCATCAGGCACCAAGAGCTTGGTATGCAACACTTGCTTCCTACTTATTAGAAAATGGATTTCAAAGAGGAAAGATTGATCAGACACTTTTCATCAAACAGCACAAGAAGGATCTTCTGTTAGTGCAGGTGTATGTGGATGACATTATCTTTGGATCTACAAGGAAGGAAATGATTTTAGAATTTGAGAAGCTTATGAAAGATAAGTTTCAAATGAGTTCTATGGGAGAACTTACATTCTTTTTGGGTTTGCAAGTTAAGCAATCATCTGAAGGCATATTTATTAGTCAAGACAAATATGTTGCAGAGATACTTAGAAAAATTCAATTTGCTGATTCAAAAATTGCAAGCACACCAATGGACCCAGAGAAGCACCTTCTGAAAGATGAAGATGGAGAAAATGTAGATGTACACAGTTACAGATCTATGATAGGTTCTTTGATGTATCTTACATCATCTAGACCTGATATCATGTTTCCTGTTTGTGTATGTGCAAGATTTCAAGTTACTCCAAAGGTTTCTCATTTAATTGCAGTCAAGCGAATTTTTAGATATCTCAAAGGTCAACCAAGGTTGGGTATATGGTATTCTAGAGAATCTCCTTTTGACTTGGTAGCATATTCGGATAGTGATTATGCTGGTGCTAGCTTAGACAGAAAGTCAACAACTGGAGGATGTCAATTCCTTGGGTGTAGACTTGTCTCATGGCAGTGTAAGAAGCAAACAAGTGTGGCAAATTCAACAACTGAAGCTGAATATATAGCTGCTGCAAGTTGCTCTAGTCAAGTTCTATGGCTTCAAAATCAACTTCTTGATTATGGGTACAATTTCTTAAACACTGTTATTTATATTGATAATAGTAGTACAATTTGTATTATTAAAAATCCTGTACAACACTCTAAAACAAAACACATTGAAATTAGGCATCACTTTATAAGAGATTGCAATGAGAAAAGATTAATTCAAGTTCTTAAAATTGCTTCAGAGCATAATTTTGCAGATCTGTTAACAAAAGCTTTTGATGTTTCAAGGTTTCAGTACTTAATTGCAAGTATTGGAATGCTTAATCTTTAAATTTTCAATATGATGTGTTTTTGTACATAAATTTTTGTTGGTACTGCTGGATTTATAAGGTACTGCTAATATATCAAAATTTGAATTGTGTTATTCATACAGTTGGTTTTATGATTATACTAATGCAAGACAAGTACTTTGTACATTGTTCTTTTGGTTTTAGACTAACTATTTCAGGTATGAATATGTGAACACAAAGGATATTTCAAGTGAAATGGGAACAGCAGAATGCTTATCAAATTGCTGACCATAGTAGATTTATGATGGACTGAGTTTAGGAATTAAACCTTCTTAAAACTTCTTTCTTGAAATCTAGTTATGATATTTCACATTGAATTGATGACTTAGTTGATCAGATAGTAACTGATACAACTCAATTTCTATCATTTTATACTTTCAAGTATAATGAGTTAGTCTAAGGACATCTGATAGAAATAACAGCTAGTGAAAGTGAATCTAACACTTGTGTTGGAGGTAACAATTACTATGAGCTGGAAACCCTGTCAAGAAAATCTTTTGAATAGATTTATCTTTTCACAGGCAGTTAGTGATAACTGAAATACATTGGTTCTCACACAACCAGAGGTTATTTTTAAACCAAAATTTTGATTAGGTGTCTGTTATACACTTGATTCTTTCAAAATGGTTGAATGTAGTATGATTTTTCAATTCTAAAATCATGAACATACTACTAAGTTAAATGATTTCTTAAAAGGATTTTCAAGGATTCAGAAAAACCATTCATTTATGGATTATGAATCAAAATGTCCACTGATTCACCTCTCATAGGAGTTAACACACCTAGAAGTGATGAGGACAGCAACTTAAAATCTTAAGGAATGGATGGCTTCATGTACAATATTGTCTGAAAACAAGTTCAAACTGATAGATCAGGTGATATAAAGAGAAGTTCTTTAGTACATGGTGAGATCTTCCAAACAAGGGGAGGAAACAAAAGTTATTTGCTTCAGGGAAGGAAATAATTGCCCAGAAAAGGAAGAATATACCAATATATGGAAGGAAAAGACAAGAGCATACAAGATGATGTAGAGGTTGAAAATGATTAGAACAGATCAAATATCTAGAAGGGATGAAGCATTCCTAAAGGAGAAAGTTCTATCTAGATCAAACGAAGAAAAGTTTCAATTTCACTTCAAAGACATGCTGGTTAGATGATTTCACTTGTTGAAACAAGCATCCAAGATACACAGCATCATTGCCTCTTACAATTCCTCCATCCAAGGAAATTGCACCATCTTTTGGTACAATGTTTTGATATTGCTAAAGTCAAAGAAGAATAGAGCAGATCAGTTCAGATTCATGAAGTGTTTGAAAGATCTTCTAAAGATAAGTCCTCATTTAATTCAGAAAACATGTTTGAAATGATTCACATGTTTAGGGGAGGATTGTTAGGAATTAAATATTCATGAAGTTCTTAATCGGGAAATACTCCAAGTATGTTTCTGCTGATGACATTGACTCTGCTGTTTAGTGCAATGACTCTGCTGATAGGCTTAACAACTCTGCTGATGATTCTGCTGATAGCGATAGATTGTTCCTGCTGATAGAGAACACTCTGCTGATTAATAGGATAAGATCAAGAAGATATTTATTGTATTTTGGTCAAACATATACGGTAGATAATATCTTACTCCATGTGCTTAGTTAACAAGTTGTATACATAGATACATGTTATATCTTATGTACTGACACCAATATGCATAAGTTAACCAAGTAAGTCGGTCAAAGACTTTAAGCAATTTGTAAAGATCTTTTGCAACTATAAAAGAGATCTTAGTCTAGTGAATATGTGTGTGAATATCAGTTAAGACATAGAACAAACAAAAATAACATATTACAAATCTAGAAGTATAAGATTCAAGGTTTTGTAACCCTAGTGAAAAACTCAAGATCACTCGTATTATTTGGAATAATATTGAATCGTTTAGTGAAAAACTTTCTTTGTTCATTGTTAAGTAACAAATATAATTCTTTCCATTTCCATAACATACATAACCTTCTAAGTGTGGTTAAGTAAATTCCGCGTGCTTAATCATATTCACTCAATATATCTCATACACAAAGACACAAGGTTTAACAACCTTAACCGTGTATAACCAAGGTCCTTACAAGTTGTTTTGTTTGGTTGTTGAGTTGTTTAGTTTGAGTTGTTTCGTTTGGTTGTCGAGTTGTTTAGTTTGAGAACTCTTGCGTGTTTTAAATAAAATGTTTACCTTAGTGTTTGTTAATTGTGATATTGTTTCTTCAAATAAGGTCATAAACCCAAACACCCTTTTGGTGCAGGAAATAAGCAATCCCAAACACCCCTGTTTGGACAGCATAAACCAAACGGCCCTTGTGGGCTGTTGTTAACAAAACAACATAAACCAAACGGACAGCATAAACCAAACATCTCGGTTCGTTCGTTAAACATCTCGTGTATAACCATAACACCCCTGTTTGGATAGCATAAACCAAACGGCCCTGTTTGGACAACATAAACCAAACGGCCCCTTATGGTTGAATCTTGATGGACACTTAAATTTTCACAGCAACAACAACATCATCAGAAGTAATTTTATTAAACAACATAAACCAAACGGCCATGTTTGGACAACAACAACAACAACAACAACAACAGCAAAAACAACAACAACAACAACAACATAAACCAAACGTCCCTGTTTGGAGAACAACATTACATATGAAGATTGTCCATGTCACCCAACAGCTCACGGAGTATTGCAGCCGACTGACATGCGTGGTCGGGGTCGTCGTGATTCGTTGCCATTTCAAGTCTTGCCTCCAGTACCCTTACTCTTGTCTCAAGCACCTGCTTTTGTGCCTCCAGCATGTTTATCCTAAGATCTTTTTCATTACAGTTTGAGCACCTTGTTGGTGCAGATCCAGAACCGTGAGATGTTGAAGCAGAAGAGGTTACTCGTAACTGCTCATCAAAATCACTCTTCCACATAAAGTAACCACATCCATGATCTTTTTGTCTTGGCTGCCACATAAATAATGTAATTATATGATTTTTTGTATATTTACATAAATAAGAAATGTATAATTGTTCACCTTCGAAAGAGGACATGCATAATATTCCAATCCAAATGTATCTGGCTGATGTGATGTTCTTTTTTTTTATATTTCCTGCTCCACAATTACACATAAAAGGATTATATCGATCCATCTCAGATTTTGCAAACAGCGGAATTTCAACTCCTAATCCTAGCGGAGGAATGTATTATGGCCAGCTTGAAGAAATTCTCGAGTTTTTGTATGTTCCGTTCAAGGTTGTGCTGTTCAAAGTCAAATGGTTCGACACTAATAAGGAGGGTCGCATAAAACGTTGTACATATAGAAATAACATTACACAAATTATGACAGACCGTGTATCGTTTCAAAATGAACCATACATTCTTGCAACACAAGCAACACAAGTCTTTTACCTTGATTTCCCGGGTAAACGTGGTAGTTGGAAGGCCGTCCAAGATTCTTATCATCGAAAGATTTGGAACCCGGATATAATCGTGGTAGAAGACAATCAAGATGTTGTACATGACAACAACTCATCACATGTCACACTCTCTGCTGAG
This sequence comes from Artemisia tridentata subsp. tridentata, assembly GCA_021014915.2. NCBI lineage: Eukaryota > Viridiplantae > Streptophyta > Magnoliopsida > Asterales > Asteraceae > Artemisia > Artemisia tridentata. The sequence goes on along the minus strand of CP139505.1, from coordinate 191,723,708 downwards.
TTGGAAAACTTGAATTATAGCACCATAGATATAGATGTCCAACCAGCGGAAGTTGAGGCACCACCAGCACCAATTATCACTGATGTCGACGACGATGATGATATTGATTATGATGACCACATTCCTCATGATTTAGCATCTGATCATGAAGACCACGTCGATGGTGAAGATGAAGCTGGCACTAATAATGATGATTTTTATCTTAGTGATGTAGGAGATTGATCTCAAATTGTAATTTGTTAAACGACACTTATTTTAATGAAATTGTTATCGAGTTGTTAAATGTGTTTATTTATTTATTTATTTGATTATTTGTTATTATCTTTTTTGGTTTATATTGTTATTTATTTGAATGTGTGTATATATATGCGTATATGTGTTTCTTCACTAATTTCTATGTTCTAGTACAGATGGCGGATGTTATAGCTACAAGCCATGGTGGTGATGGGGGTCACGAGCCACCCCGGGGTCCGGCGAGGAGGATAGGCACCAACTGTGAGCGTAAGAATTTCTCCTTTATTTTAATTAAACTTGATCATTATTTGAAATTGATAACTTTTTATTTTATGTCACCATCACTTTAATTTGATTACTTGCAGGCTCTAGTTCGAGAGCTCCCAGGCCTAAGCCGACGAAGCCTGGGTCAAAAATCGGGAAAGACGGGAAGGTGGTTCGTGGTCCCTCCAAGAACACAGCATTAATCACCATGCGGAATGACACTGGCCGCCCAGTCTCTATCAGATATAGAAAGAATGCTAAAGGCTTCTGGGAGCATGTGGGCCCTCACGCTGCGTGGTACTCGAGCTTTGTCGGGACCTTGATACGGGACACCGTTCCACTGTATCACGATACGTGGGATGATGTTTCAGAGGCCTCGAAGGCACACGTGGATTCTCAGCTCAATGTAAGTTTTTTTTTTATCTTTTATTTTTTTAATTATTGTGTTTATTTATTTTAATTGTGTTTATTTATTTAAATTTGTCTCTTTATTTAAATTTGTATATTTATTTTAATTATATTTTATTGCAGCATTACTTTGATCTCGCCCCCCACCTTGCCGGTCCAGATGGAGAGAATATTGTGACTAGTATCGAAGCTTACTTGAGAAAGGTATACAATGACCAAAAATTCAAGCACAAGAAGAAACATTTTACAGACCAAGGTGGGCTCGATAAACTGGACGATATCAGGGCAAACCGTCCCGAGAACATGGCGGAAGATAAATGGGAGAAGCAGGTAAATTTCTGGATCGACACATACTTTGTTGTTGTTATTATTATTATTATTATTATTATTATTATTATTATTATTATTATTATTATTATTATTATTATTATTATTATTATTATTATTATTATTATTATTTATAATAAGCTTTGTTGTTGTTGTTATTATATTATTATTATTATTATTATTATTTTTTTTTTTTTTTTTTTTTTTTTTTTTTTTATCAACATCACTTTATTAAAAACTCATAGAATTTACAAGAAATTGGTGGGAAGCCGAGAAACCAACTGAGCCCCCACACCTCTAGCAATAGCAAAACCAATTCTATTAAAAATATGAACCGCAGCACGCGCCCCAATGTCTTGAGTCATAGAGAATCGTCGGATACGCTTTAGTAGGGTTACTGCATCCTTCTCAAGTTCTCCAAAAGAAGAGAAAGAGAAGGGGAGGAAACCATACCCGATATCAACACATTTGGCATCGTACTTGACACGTTTACGCTGTGCTGCATCAATAACCGCACGCCCTGGCATAAAATCAATCATCCCAGATTGCGTCAAAGGCGACGAATACGCTTTATTATTATTATTATTATTATTATTATTATTATTATTATTATTATTATTTATAATAAGCAGATTCAGCATTGGATCGACCCGGATAAGTTAAAGATCGGGAAGATCAACAGTGAAAATAGGAAGAAAATGAAGACTACGACACTTCATGGATCTCATTCTTTGGCAGTCATAGCCGATAACTTTGTAAGACACTTTTTAATAATTTTATTTATATATATAGTGTTGGGTGAGTATTGATTGATTTTATTTATAAACAGTTGAGCTTCCCTGACCCCGACTCTGAGGATACTTGAGACTATATAGACATGTATAGACACACTCATACCAGAGATGGCGCCTGGGAGTCTGAGGCCGCCGAATCCAGCTACGTAAGTATAATTTATTTCCAAAAACTCACCAACATTAATGCAATATAATAAATCACGACTTATATATTACTTTTCTTGTTTTTTTGTAACTAAACAGAATCAGATGGTCCAGCTTCGGTCAGAGATCACCTCCTCCGGGACGCGCATGACAGATACGGAGATCTTGAGCCAGGTTCTCGGTGGCAAACAGAGGGGACATATTCCTGGCGTAGGTCCAGTTTTACCAGGAGGTGGTCACAGGCCGACTCTGAGTGCCTCACGAGCTCGTCAGGAAGCCTCCTCGTCCACACTGCGCGAGACCGTGGCGCGGCAAGGGGACACGCTGGAGATGCTTCTGAGTTGGGCGAGGAGACAGCCGGGCTTTCCTCAGGAGCTAGCAGGATTGGCGGGGACATCAGGATCCCAGACTCCGACGCCGGGTGAGTCTAGACCTGCAGGGGAGGGTAGTGGGGGAGCTGGGGGTAGTGGGGGTAATGGGGATGGTGGGGAGAATGGGGATTAGGCATGTATGGGTCGGATGGGTCACTTTATGTTTGTTTTGGGTTGTTGGACATATTGTGTAGATTTAGATTGATTATTATGTCTTAGGATTCCCACTAAACTGTTCCTCGCTAGCTTATTTTTTGGGTTGTTGGACATTTTGTGTGGATCACGGTTTTTGAACCGTTTTTGGCGAATTAGGATTCATATGATTATGTTTAGCGAATTTGGATTGTTTAGGGCAGTTGGATTAATATTATTTTTAGTGAATTTTGTTTGAAATTGGTGTTGTTGTATATATGTTTAGCGAATTTGGTTTTAATATCGTGTTGTTGGCGAAATTGTTACTTTGGCGAATTTTGTGAAATGGGAACAGCAGGTTTTGGCATACAAACCTGCATTTGGTAGGTTTTTGCTGCACATATTTGCGGCAAAAACCTGGAATGACCCATTTTGCAGCAATTTGCTGCAAAATGGTTCAGGCACTTTTTGCGGGGACATGTCCCCGCAAAAAGTAATAAAAGATTTAAATAAAAACCTTTTATGCGGGGACTTGTCCCCGCAGAAAAGTATTTCGAAAACATATAAAAGATTTTCTGCGGGGACAAGTCACCGCAAAAACATATTTCGAAAATATTTAAAATCTTTTCCTCGGGGATTAGTCGCCGCAGAAAACCATTTATAATTACGGAATTAATTAATTTTTACTTAATTTTTTTAGTTTTCTACGGGGACATGTCCCCGCAGAAAGTTATTGCCACGTCGGACAATCTTTGACCGGCTAAAAAAGAACTGGGACCCACACGTCCCCGCAGAAAGTGATATAACGTCACCGCGTAATGTATTAGCGACGAGCTTGCCGCGGTGACCTTTAGGCGGTGACTTGTCCCCGCAGAAAGGTCAAAAGTGTCCCCACAAAAAGTGGTCGATGTTTTGCTTTGGTTGTGGCCGAGAGTCCTAAAACTAATGCTTCAGAAAGATCAACAGTTTGGGACGATGCTTTGTAAATTAATACTATTTCAATGTCAATATGCCATAAATTATATGCTAGTTTGTTTGGATCCAACAATGAAAATTCCAAATACCCATTCAGCTACAAAATCTATTGATAACTTTAATTTATACTCTTTTTTGAATAAATGAGATGTTACTTCGCATTTCACCCGGGACTCAATCTGCATGTGTATATATACGCAATGCTTGCATAAGTAGGTGTCTATGGCCCCTCCCCTCCCATCAGTCTAAAATTAAATGCTCGTCACCATTAATGCACTCTCTGCAACGTACATATACATACACTCAATACATATATACACAAGTATTGATTAGGGTTTATGACACAAAATATCGTTGTGCTTATCCGAACGTTTTTTTTTTTTTTTTTTTTTTTCCTGCATGTTATCAATCTTCAAAAAGTGTTCCAAATTAACAAACACATATACGTACGTGTCAAGCGTATTTTGGTGACTTTTGGAGTATAACAAGTTAGTATAGTAAGGTTGTAAACGAACTGACCATTTGGTAAACATTTCATAAATCGTTCGGAAAAAATTCGTTTATGTTCGTTTATTTATTAAATGAACGAACATGAACATTATTTTATGTTCGTTTAGTTATATGCATGAACATGAACAAAAGACGTGTCCGTTCTTATTTGTTCGTGAATGCTCGATTGTGGGTTTATTAACGTTCGTTTATGTTCATTTATTTGTTTATATTCGTATATTATATCCTTTAACTTTATACTTTTAAAACTTTTTTATTTAAACAAAACAACACTTATAAAATAAAATATTATGCATAATTTAGTAAAGTTTATTTTACTTTTTTAACGTTCATTTATTTTCGATCATTTATGTTCGTTTAGTGTCTTGATAAACGAACATGAAAAACTCGTATTCTTAATAAACGAACAATAACAAGAAAATTCTTACGTTTAAGCATTCTTTTCCGTCTAACTTTCCGATTATAATTAAAAGAACGAACATAAACAAGACTCCATTCATGTTCGTCCGGTTCGTTTACAGCCTTACAAGTTAGCAAGATGTGCATATTTAAACACGTCTATGAAATATTATAACTCTTATTTGAAGTACATAACATATGTTGAAACAAACAAAGAAGAACGTTCATGTAAGTAATTATTCTTGTAGTGTACATCGATAAAAATACATTGTTATTTGTGATCTAAACCTTATTTATTATGGCTTGTAAATATGTATGCATGTAAACGTGTAATAGATTATTTTTCATTCTCATGCTATATGAGAAAGCGAGTTTCTTGACTTGAATATATGTAACCTAACCGTGATATCTTTATGATCATATTAGACCATATATATATTGAAACAAACAAACGAAAGTTCATGTAACTAATTAGTACGTACATTAATAATAATACATTCTTATTTGTAAACTTTTTTTCTAACCGCGGTTTATAAAGAAGCCTAGAAAGAAGCTAGCCAAAGAAAATTACATGAAAATGCATAGAGAATTACAAGGGTTACAAACCCACTTATTTGTAATCTAAACCTAATTCTTGTGAAAATGTGTGTATGAGAAATGGGTAATGGATAGAGTCCGTCCATTTTCATGCCATATATCATGAGAAGCGTGGTTTTTTACTTAGATATGTGCAACTTAATCAACATATATTTGCAATCGTTTTTTACTATTTTTGTACATCGTCAAGTTGTGTACCTAATATATTTTAAAGCAAAGATCCCTTATGAAAGACGTGAGTGCTTAATCATAAGACTGGGTGTAACAAGGGCGTTATGAATGCGTCCTTGCCCCCCAACAACGCATCACTCTCAAAACACAACTCTTGACCTACGCGTCGTGTATCAGTTTTGTTGAGATGTTGGTCTATGCATCGACCAAGTTGTGAAAGTAGGTTGTATGTGTGAGTTGTTTAATTGATTTTTCTGAGGTACATTTGTTTATAAGAAGGATATGTTTGATTGTGAGGTTAGCTATGTTATTACAGTTTGTTGATAGTGATGTAATGCTGAGTTGACGGTTGTGGTGTATCTCAGCACTAGAACAATCTAAAGTAGGTTGGTGTTGTTAGACTACCCACATTAGTCACACCAAAATACTCCCACTCACTTTTCACCTTAGCCTCATCTCAACTTTCTCTCTCTAATTATCTCCTCTCAATCGCTCTCACTTTTCACCCACATTAATCACACCATCCTCACTTTTCAATTAAATACCACTTTACACAAATACATCCACAGAATATCCCACAAACCAAATAAATAATATAAACTTTCACGAAAACCAAATGGTGACCGGCTCACCGTTTTGAAGCTTTTCTAGGCTAACTCACGCATAAGCGAGCGGAGGTTTAGTGGTGTCATGCGTGAGGTACACCATCACATTGAGTGGTGCATTACCAATAAGGGCAGCCTTAGGCTGTATTTACTCCCTCCGTCCTAAAATTATTGTCACATTACAAAAAACACATTCTTTTAGAAAAATGTCACTATAACTACTTTCTCTCTCTTACTTTTTTGCCAAATGACAAGTTTACCCTTAACCAATTAATTAACACTTCTTTAAAGTTTGCAATATTAATTTCAACCAAGGGTAATATAGTAATTTTACCAAACTCCACTATCTATTCACTTTCTATTTATGGTATGTGACAATAATTTTGGGACAGACGGAAAAGGAAAGTGTGACAATAAAATTGGGACTGATGTAGCCTTATGTATTTATGTGATTTATATTGAAGGGACAATACAAGTGACCTGTACACATAATAATAGTTGTCCTTTAGGTTTTTAATATAGAATCCAATATCTGCCAATAATAAATGCTTCTTCTATATTCACTGCAACACTTGCTCATATATCATGGCTTTGCGTATTGACCTATTATCTCTATATTAACTGCAAAGTAAGTTATTTTTTCTGGGTCTAGTGCATTTAACACATATATTGCAATAATAATGAAATGTAGTAATTAATGGTTGTAATTGTGTACAAAGTGATGGTTGCGGAAGCTTGTAAAAGAGGAAGCATGACATTTAATTCAGTTTTGAATTCATTTATTTTGCTAGAGTTTTGGATCAACATATTCATTTGCATGGTTTCCATAAATTCTTCCCAACAACAATTATTCTAACAAATAATTATTTGTTCATACTTTGATGTTGGTAACTTGGTAACATTATTTTTATATGAGCATGTGCATGCTGAAATAATTTCCTGTCGTAGTTTAAGTGAGTTGTAAACTGTGACATGCACCCTTTATAATAGGTAAGTTGATAGATGTCGTTGTATAAGTGTAGAGTGAATATTAGAAGTTCACTTAGTGACAAACCCTGATGTAAAGTTATTGGATGCATTTTAATGAAATCAAAGTTTTGCTACACACTTTTTGAACAAGATGCATTTCACAAAAATCAAGATTATTGATAAATTTTACACTGCGGGAAAAAAAAAAATACGTGATTCACGGACGCTATTGGAAACCTCAGTCTGCACCTGATGGTAGACATGATTAATGAAAGTAATTAAAAGGATTAAGTTGTTATATCTTGCTTCGTTCAAAAAAAAAAAAACAACGAATATCTTGCATTCTAGTTTAATAAGGACACAAGATAAAAACTCAAAATAACATGAACCATAATTATAATATAGGGTAAATTACCGTTGGTCCCCAAGGTTAGGGTGGATTGCTCATTAGGTTTTCTCGTTAACTCTCTCACATGACTTGCATACGATGAGTATTCCTGTAATTTTGTATTATACACTATTTAGCCTGTTTGTTATTTGACTATTAACCAAATAATTAATTTTGCATATTTCCCCATTGATCCTCCACATCTTTATTAACATAAGAAAACTTTTTTTTTTTTTTTGTTCATATTCAAAACTAAAAAAAACACATACAAAAGAAAATGGTGGTGTATAATTGTGGTAGGCAAGCCGTGTTCAAGACATCATGGACCCATAGAAATCCGGGTCCGTGTTTCTATGGGTGTCCATTTGTAAATTTGATTAGTTATAAAAACTATATATCAAGTTTTGTAAACATGTATATTTTCGTTTATTTACACGATTGTGGTTTTTCACAATTCAAACTGTAACTTTCTTGGGTCGGTTGATCCACCTATGTGCCCAGGCCAGTTGAGATTATCCTTGGTTTGTTGAGGTCACGTAATTATCATGAAGATGTCCTAGATATGGTAAAAGAAAAACGAATCAAGTTGCAGAAATATCTCATCATCATCTGGGTTGTGTTTGGGTTGTATCTTTATTTTACTATTTAACATGTTTGCTTCCATTAGCCATCAAATATCTTTTGGGTAGTTGTTGATAGTTTGTAATGGTTGTGGATGTATACTTTTCGTATTTTGGTGAGGCATTAGGTGTTATGGTTAATGTAAGAACATCTGATCAATGACAATGTATCTAACATTTTGGTTTGTAAGTATGTTATCGCAGATTTAGTTCATATGTGTGTTCTTTTTTATAGTGTTTGGTTGTTGAATGTTTTATTTGTTTATCTTAGGAAAGTCAACAATCATATATTTTTTTGTTTGACTTACGAAAGTTAGAACAACCCGCAAATTTTCAGACTAGTATTTTAATAGTACTACTATTTATTTTTGTCAAATAATGCAAACTAAATATTTTCTAACGTTTACTGATGTTTAAATTTTAAAAACAAGTGGTTATCTTGTTTTGCTTGACAAACGAAACCGCACACATACCGACACCACAGTAGTAATGGTTGAAATTTTATAATTACTTCTCAGGGTCAATAATTTTATTTGTATACTATTTGTATAGGAAAGTTCACAAAAATGTATTTTTCGAATTTTTGGCAAATCAAGGTACCGCGACTACATTTTAGCTCAACGGACACATAATACATTGAGCACACTCAAAAATAAAATCCCTCCATTTTTTTTTACATACTGCCAGCTCAACGTTATCTTACAAACGAATGCATGCATCGTAAAGGGTGGTCAAAACAACTTTAAAACACTATGTATGTATTTTAACTTAATTTAGACCCACACCACTTTTCACCTTATGATCCTTGGTCAAATTTTCCTCTTTGTGTCTATAAACTGTCGAACCACCAGGGTCCACACACACTCCTTTCGCAAATTCATTCTACAAAAATTAGTGTCATTTAGTATCTAGTTAAAAATTGATTGAACTTCGGATAATGACCCTTCAAGTGTTTTAACCTTGACTCATTTTAGCAACATCCCTTTTATCAATTATGCATAAAGCAAAGTCAATGTTTTCTTCTTTGGTTTCTATATCTGATGTCGAACCACATGACCCTCACACACACTTTATTTTCACAAACTTTTCACAAACAAAGGCTACTTGGTGATTTTCGGATCAAGCTTGGTATTGTTTTTTTGGGTTCATTAGAATAGATTAGCAATCTTAGGTTAATAGTGGTGTTCCTATTCTCCCTCTAGTCGACAAACAACCCCCACTGTAAGGATCAGTTGCACTTTAAGCTTTGTGTTTTGATGTTATAAATCTTGTGTATTTTGATGTTATGCTACTATGTCATGTAAACATGTTCAAAATTTTGAGTTACACTTGTTTCTTGACCTCTATACAATTCGACATGCTTGAAACCTTGGTATAGAGTTCGTGTTTGATCCTTGCCTAATTTAATACCAAATATTTTGGGCAAAATGTAGATATCAAAACTAGCCGGTGGGTAGCATTTCACAACTTTCACTTTTCATGATTTAAATACCAAATTTGTTTTGGTACCAATTTTTTTTTTTTTTTTTTTTTTTTTTTTTTTTTTTTTTTTAAAGTATCAACAAAATATATTCTTGAAATGGCATATTTTAACAAGTTTTCCTATATTTGTACATATATTATACTTAAGCATGATAACTTACTTGTTAGAAATACTAACTTAATGTTTATTAAGTCTACTTAATGGGTTAATTTTAATTTGTAACATTTGGCTATTTTTGGGGAAACTAAAACATATAAACGGGTCATGCCCGACTTTCATCAAAATCTATACTTTTACTTATACTTGTATGTACTTATACCCTTTATAAGAGCCAATACTCACGAACACTTAGAAACTATTTAAACTTATAAACTGCCACACAAGCAACAATAACACAAACAATTGAAAACTTTTAAACTTATTTAAACATCATCGAGTCTTAAACAAGAAACTGTAAACTAAACATGTCATACTAATCTAGGTCGTGTGTCGGAGCTGCACAGTTATACTATTTGACCTTACTCTATTCAGACTGTTTTACTTGAGGTGAGTATTCCCAGTCCCCTTTTTACCGCTTTACTTATTTGGGGTGAAATGCATGACTTGTATTTTTTATTTGAACTTATGACTTATATTTTTACTTGAACTCGTTGAAATTGATTTTGAACCTTAAGATACAATTTGAACTTTTGACTTGTTTTGAACTTATGGCGTGCCGTACGCACCCAAATTTTAAGTCTCCCTTGTTCGGAGCTGTCTTGACTTAATAGTATATAATAGTTGTTATGATGTACTGTTCGTAGATTCGCATTGTTAGTCCCCAATTGGTTTGTCGTTCGCACTCCAATTTATACGTATCGTTCGTACGGCTCCCTTGAGCGGAGCAGTAGGTAGTATGGATAGCGTTATTAGAGGTCGGCCAACCTCTCGTTCCCCTGTCTACGGAATGCATATTTTTTATTTTAGGGGCTTTGCCGCATACTTTATTATATACATGGTGCTTTTAATGTGAACCTGATAAACATGTGTGTTTGACTATAAAATGTACAATCTTCTATGCAATGGTTTGTGAAACCATAGGTTACAAGTCTTGTATGGGCGGGACATGTAAATGAATTGTTTGGCTTTACCTCTGCCATATGGAGTTTTCTCAAAGACCTTGGACTTACTTTTGTATAAAACTTGTGTACTCACCAACTATTTTCATAGTTGACACGTTTTCTCATGTATTTCAGGTGATTGCCAGTAATGATATTTTGTGAAGAGATTAGCATAAAGGAATCTTCATATATCATGTCTAGTTGGATGAAATAAAATGTTATCTTTTGGAAACAAAATTATATGTTTCAATGGCCGTTGTTGACTAAAACAAGGTTGTATTAATGTACTATTTCCTCAAATTTTAATTATGGTATTGTACTATATCTCTTTTGTGATGTATATTGATTTCGTCGCACCCCGCGTTTTCGCCTTTGGCGGGGTGTGACAGATTGGTATCAGAGCCTAAGGTTATAGAGAATGCCAGTTTTTCTAAAATAAAAATCGCAACTATAACCAGAATAAAGTTTTCTTAAATACCGAACATCATACGAATTGACTAGTCCGAGCATTGCATCGTTACTCCTCAATTATGCATAGCCTGATCACCTATGCCTAATTCGGGAAAAATCATGCAATGATGGGAGTAGTAGTTTCGGATCATGTTTTGGTCGGGTCTTAAGAGTGTGATCACCTGGAATTGCATTAGTCGTTTGTGTATGCATATCATGTTCGAACAACCCCGTTTATGTTACTGTACTTTATATATATATATATATATATATATATATATATATATATATATATATATATATATATATATATATATATATATATATATATTATATATATATATATATATATATATGCCTTCTCCCTTGCTACATTATGACTTGATAGACTAAGCACGTCTTTGTTCCCGTCGTGTCATAATAACTACGTCTCCAAAACTGTTGTTGTCCCGCAACATCATCCGCTATCGTCCATGTATAACTCACACAACCAAAAGTTTTTGGTCTATTGTAGAATCATGACTACGAGGAACACACGTTCAGGAAGCATCAAAAATGAAGGCCCAAGAGACAGTGCTGCTGGATCGGCAGATCTCCTCATCCAGATTGTTGCACACATTGATGCTAGACGAACCAATGAGGGAGCTGGTACCTCGACCAACGGCCAGGGATGCAACTATAAGACTTTCATGGCATGCAAGCCAAAGGAAATTTATGGCACCAAGGGTGCCATTGGCCTGCTATCATGGTTCGAGAATGTCGAAGCGAAACTCATCATCACTAAATGTGCCGAAGGGGATAAGGTTGAGTTCTCTTCGGGTCTACTCCAAGGTCGAGCATTGACTTGGTAGAACAACCAGCAACAGACCAGAGGAAGAGAAGCTGCAAATGGGTTATCTTTGGCAGAATTCATGAAATTACTAACTGGGGAGTACTACAGAAAAGTCAAAGTGCAGAAATTGGAAGTAGAATTTTGGAACCCTTTGATGGTGGGAGTAGAAGTTGACAAATACACGACCCGCTTCCACGAGCTAACCAGAATGGTTCCTCACATGGTCTCCACTGTGGAGAAGCTGATTGATCGATATATTTAGGGTTTGATCCCTGAAATCAGGAGGGATGTCACTTCATCTAAACCAACCACGCTTCAAGACGTTGTAGGCATGGCATACCGTACAAATGATGTTATTAGGTCTGGTGGGCTAATAAAATGAAAAAACAGTGGACGAAATCGACAGGAGGATCAGCAGGGAAGCCGTGACCAGGACCAGCAAGATAAGAGGCAATGAGTAGCCAGAAGCTATGGAGCAACAACTCAGGAGCGCAGAGGGTATGCAGGACCACATCCTGAGTGTACTAGATGTAACCTCCATCACTCAGGAGACTACCCAAGGTGCAACAGATGCCGACAGACGGGCCATCTTAGTCAGAAATGCTCAAACAGAAATGGAAACCAAGAACGAAGGCTGACATGTTACGAGTGTGGGAGTCCTGATCACCTACGGAATACGTGTCCTAGGTTGAATAGAGCACAGGGGCCAGTGCAGGATAACCCAAATCTCGTTGTAGCAGTTGATGGAAATGACCTAAACCGTGGAGGCAATATCAGCCCAGCTCGGGGTCGAGCATACTTTCTGGGCACCAAGGAAGCCAGCTAGGACCCAAACATCGTGACGGGTACATTCTTTTGAACAGCCACTTTATTTCAATATTATTTGGTACTAGTGTAGGAGTTACTTTCGTTCCCTATCAAGTTCATGACAATGACTAATGTGAGACCTAACGTCATAAGCCTTAATTGAACTTCTAGCCTTCTTGCTAATCTAAATCACCACTATTCATTGATTTAATTTGGCTTAGACAATTCCAAACTTGAGCCAAACTTTCAAGAGACCTCCATCTAAGATGTTAAAATCTTCCTTTCTAACAACTTGTTTCCTAGCTTGATCTAGCGACAGTTCTTGTTTGATAAGTTACGAAAATCAAGATAGAATCAAGTTGTTACTCAATCTGTTAAACTTAAACTCATGACCGTTCTTGTTTGAGGAGTTGTGAGATTAACTTAGAATCCACTAACAAAACGTCACTTGAGGGCTAACCTCGAGAATGGAAAAGTTGCCCATCAAATCTAACCGCGAGAACGTACATCGGTAGAATGAGCGAGCTGAATCTCGAGAACGAGATACCTTTTTAGGTTGGCATACTATAACAACCCGCAAATTTTCAGACTAGTATTTTAATAGTGCTACTATTTATTTTTGTCAAATTATGCAAATTAAATATTTTCTGGCGTTTATATATGTTTAAATTTTAAAAACGAGTGGTTATCTTGTTTTGCCTGACAAACAAAACCGCACGCATACCGACACCACAGTAGTAATGGTTGAAATTTTATAATTATTTCTCAAGGTCAATAATTTTATTTGTATACTATTTTTATAAGAACGTTCACAAAAATGTATTTTTCGAATTTTTGCCAAATCGGGGTACCACGACTACATTTTAGCTCAACGGGACACAGAATACATTGAGCACACTCAAAAATAAAATCCCTTCATTTTTTTGACATACTCCCAGCTCAACGTTATCTTACAAACGCATGCATGCATCGTAAAGGGTGGTCAAAACAAATTTAAAACACTATGTATATATTTTAACTTAATTTAGACCTACACCACTTTTCACCTTATGATCCTTGGTTAAATTTTCCTCTTTGTGTCTATAAACTATCGAACCACCAGGGGTCCACACATACTCCTTTTGCAAATTCATTCTACAAAAATTAGTGTCATTTAGTATCTAGTTAAAAATTGATTGAACTTCGGATAATGACCGTTCAAGTGTTTTAACCTTAACTCATTTTAGCAATATCCCTTTTATCAATTATGCATAATGCAAAGTCAATGTTTTCTTCTTTGGTTTCTATATCTGATGTCGAACCACATGTAACACCCCCAAAATCGGGTTGCAGCGGAAGATGATTTCACTGGGGTGCTACTAAATTAGTACCACAACACAGAGTAAAGAGAACGGATTTACCGTATCCGTTTAAAAGAAATTTGCATAATCAAAAGTATTTTGTTTTACATCGTTCAATGAAATGCCGAAAATACAGGGCCATAAAAGAATTAAAGCGGTCCCCAAATGAATATCATAGTATCTTGATCCTATAACCATGTCATGCCATGCCAAAAGCCGCCAAAGGTGAGCTGACACTTTAAGAACCTGAAAATACATGCTAAAATGTGTCAATACGAGGTTGGTGAGTTCATAGGTTTAAGTAAACAAAAAGTAATATATGGACCACAAGATTTAAAGTTGGTTTGACCAGTACACTCGGTTATGTGACCAGTTCATTCGGTCATGTGACCAGTACCTTCGGTCATGTGACCAGTTCATTCGGCGATGTCACCAGTACACTCGGTTATGTGACTAGTCCATTCGGTCATGTATGAATAATCGTTCAAAGTGCTTGTGTCCAAAAAAAAAGAATTAAGTATGTAACAGGTGAATATATAACGCATTCGAGTAAACAACAAATTCATAAGTAAAGCAAGTAATGGTTTGAGTAAACAAGTAGCATATTCATGTAAAACAAGTATTGAATTTAGACAAAAACGAGCATGTATTCTCCCCCTAAAGTATTTCAAAACAAGTAAAATAGGGGTCATGAACTCACTTGGAACAACCGATATGATAACAAAAGGAAAGTGCACGGAAATCAAGGTGCGGACGCTCTAACCGCAACCTAAATGATTCATACGTCTTAGATTTGAAAGCAAGGTTGTGTATGCAAGTTCATATGCTATTATATCACTTGTACATGTTTGTTTCAATATTTATCGACAAAAATATAGTTGCGTCAATGTGTCCATTTATTAAGCAAAATGACCCTTTTTAGAGAACGTATCTTGTTAATCTCGTGATTAAACTATAGTCGTCTCGTTAATAAGTATTTTTGAAAACCTCTAACGTGCCTAACAAGTATACGTAATGTTCTACCATTTTTGTTTACGTCATTTTAGCCAAAATACACTCTAAAGTGTCCAAAATCCACCTTAAATTTTTCTATCAGCTTTCTAATAGCAAAAATAAAAGCTGTCAAAAGTTTATATTTCGTCGTAACTTCACTAGGCCATAACTCCCTCGTCTTAGCTCCGATTCTTAAGTTTTATATATCCCCGGGTTCGTGTTTAAGTATACTAACATGTTTTTAGTGCCTCGGCTAGTCTAGTTAACTTTTAACATCAGTTTTTACCTCTTCTAAATTCCCAACAGCATCTATATTTTCAGAAAATTCATTTTCGTCGCACAACTTAAAACTAACGTATCTTCTTCGTTATAAGTCCTTTTAAGTCATTCAAGTGGCTACGTTTTCGTTATAAAGTCTATTTTCTATATTTCTAGCCTAAACTTGTCACCAAGCTACTGAGTTTTCTGTGGAAGGTCGAATGGGACAGCCTCTCTTCTAAAAGCGTCAAAACACGTTTTCTAGCTTTCTAGTTATCCAAAACCGCTTAACAACAACTCCAAAACTAATCCTAGCTCTTCCACCAATTTCTCAACATATCAATAGTGATTTAACAATAAACCTTAGCAATATCTAAAGGTTCTATTTCTCATGAATTTAAATAACCATCAAGACTAGTTATGATCACAAGCTCACTAGTTCATGTATATATATGGTGTTTTTATCTCCACTTTCTTGTTGAGATTTATAACCAATTAGATTGTTCATGATAAAAATTTGTTCAAGAAATAGCCATTAGTTAAAAGATTATTGTGGTTATAAGGTTTTATTAAAATGTACAAAGTGATAAATAAGTATATGTAACTTGAAACTAGATCTCATGATATAAAGAGTGTGAAATTTATCAAGATAGAGTGTTACTTACTTAGGGAGATTAGTGTGATGAGGAGGTAATTTACTTGATTAACCCAAGATTAGTGCTTCTAAACCCTTACAAGTATGTCCTAATGATACTTGAATTAGCCAAATCAAGTTCTTTTCTTCCCTTGCTTCCTTGGTGTGTCGACTTGTATGAGTAAGTGGGTAGTGATATATTATTTTCTTCTAACTAGCTACTAGATACATACATGGACATATATATACTAGAGGGCTTTCAAAGGTGCAATAGTGAGTCAAAAAAAAAAATATCGTGGCTAGGTGTTGAGGATGGTGGCCGATTAGAGGGCTAGGGGGGGCAAATTGGTGGTCAAGCCACCATTTAAGTTTTCAAAACTCCTTGTTTTGGGGTCAATGTCTAATATTAATTGTGAGTGGAATTCTTGTCTAGTGATTATTATGGTAACAAAGGGGGCGGCACTAGGTAATATTGGGAGTAATAGATTTGATTTTTTACAAAAGTGTATAAATCGTATGTATTGGGTATTAGAAATCGGTATTGGCTATCGGTTTGGTGATTAACGTAAGTTATACGAAATTAAACGTAAGGAATAAAGAAATTACATTTGGCGTAAGAAAATATTTTTGAAACTTTGGTAATAATTTAGAAAGTATAAAAATGCGTTAAAAATAATTGTTAGGAGTATTGGTTATATCGGGTGTTAAGTTTAAATTGTGAATCGCGTTTGTTAAATTAACAATTGTAAGTAAATAAAGAAAAGGAATTTGTCTCAGGGATTAAAATTGCGAACCGGAGTAGGAGCAAGGTATTGGGATGTCGTAGATGAGATATAGTCAAAATTCATAGTGCTCAAGAGGGTTGTTCCTAGTTTTATGTTTATTTAACCAAATAGTTATACGTAAAAAGTGTTCTTGTAAAATTTCAAAGTGGTAAATTAGAGTTTAAAAAGAAATGTTGACGTGGAAAATTACGGGTTGTTACACCACATGACCCTCACACACTTTATTTTCACAAACTTTTAACAAACAAAGGCTACTTGGTGATTTTCAGGTCAAGCTTGGTATTGTTTTTTTGGGTTCATTAGAATAGATTAGCAATCTTGGGTTAATAGTGGTGTTCCTATTCTCCCTCTAGTCGAAAAACAACCCCCACTGTAAGGATCCTTTGCACATTATGCTTTGTGTTTTGATGTTATAAATCTTGTGTATTTTGATGTTATGCTACTATGTCATGTGAACATGTTCAAAAATTTGAGTTACACTTGTTTCTTGACCTCTATACAATTCGACATGCATGAAACCTTGGTATAGAGTTTGTGTTTCATCCTTGCCTAATTTGAGTCACCAAATGTCTATTTCAAAATATTTTATACTAAAAACTCATATGATTCACATACTTTATCAATGCATATTTATGGAAAATGATTTCATATGTTTTCTTATAGACATACGTACAGTGTTTGGTATGAAATACAGCTTGTGATCTTAAATGTACTGTTCCCATTTAGTAATAACTAAAATAAAAATCTCTTTTTATATTAATTTATTATATTTATTATATATCTATAGTCTATAAAGCAATGAATGTTTCAATAAAAAAAATTAACAATGAATTTAATACCAAATATTTTGGGCAAAATGTAGATATCAAAACTAGCCAGTGGGTAGCATTGCACAACTTTCACTTTTCATGATTTAAATACCAAATTTGTTTTTGTACCAATCTTTTTTTTTATGAAAGTATCAACAAAATATATTCTTGAAATGGCATATTTTAACAAGTTTTCCTATATTTGTACATATATTATACTTAAGCATAATAACTTGTTAGAAATACTAGCTTAATGATTATTAAGTCTACTTAATGGGTTAATTTTAATTTGTAACATTTGGCTATTTTTGGGGAAACTAAAACATATAAATGGGTCATACCCGACTTTCATCAAAATCTATACTTTTACTTATACTTGTGTGTACTTATACACTTTCTAAGAGCCAATACTCACGAACACTTAGAAACTATTTAAACTTATACACTGCCAATGTTGCAAAAATCGGCCGTATCGGCCGATTAATCGCCGATATATCATTAATCGGCCGCCGACCTTGTAGAATATTGAAAATCGGTCAAAAAATCGGTATGGGGAAAAAAACGGCCAGAAATCGGCCATATCGGCCAGAAATCGGTCATATCGGCCGATTAATCGGCCGTATCGGCCAGCTTTAAAAAAAATAAAAATTTAGGCATTCTACTTAATTTGGGGATCGTTTATTTCACTTATAATACACAATGAGCCTCATAATCAGAATTGGAGCCTTTTATTGAGGTTTGGAAACATAGTCGACCGCCACGCTACCGATTCACGAATTTTGCAACATTGTACACTGCCACACAAGCAACAATAACACAAACAATTGAAAACTTTTAAACTTATTTAAACTTCATCGAGTCTTAAACCAGAAACTGTAAACTAAACTTGCCATACTAATCTAGGTCGTGTGTCGGAGCTGCACACTTATACTATTTGACCTTACTCTATTCAGACTGTTTTAGTTGAGGTGAGTATTCACAGTCCCCGTTTTACCGCTTTACTTATTTGGGGTGAAATGCTTGACTTGTATTTTTTATTTGAACTTATAACTTATATTTTTACTGGAACTCGTTAAAATTGATTTTGAACCTTAAGATACAAATATTGTTTTGAACTTATGACTTGTTTTGAACTTATGACGTGCCGTACGCACCCAAATTTTAAGTCTCCCTTGTTCGGAGCAGTCCTGACTTAATAGTATGTTAGGAATATAAATATTCATATGAAAGACTCGGTATCCCTGAGTATGGATTAGCATTAAGTAGCTCGTAGGTTTAATCATATTAGTTTAGATATCGTTTCACCATGGAGTCGGGTCGGGTCTTTACTCACTGTCAGCCCGGTCCATAGCCTACTAGAGGCGTTTTTATGTCTTGTATAAATAGCCCTTCCCACCCATGGGATGGGTTGGACCTTTCATTATCTCAATCTAATATTATCTCACTTTCTCTCACTAAGGTTCCGTATTCTCTCTTTTCATCTCTCTAGAATCGACCAAACCACTAAGAACCATACGTGTTTGATTAATGAGTAACTTACAATTGGTATTAGAGCCAGGTTTGATCATTTAGATTGTGGATGCTTGGATTTTTAGATTGGTTTTGTGGTTTTTCTTTTGGTTCGACTAGCTTTTATTGAAAACACCTTGGTTTGATCTTGTTTGTGGTTAGACTTGTGATATGTTTGTACTTTCATGATTAGGGTTGTTGTAGGACCTATGATCAATCCTTATCACACACACTAATAATCAATAAAGCACAAGATAAGATAAGATCTAGAGAGAGAGTATAGAGACAAAGTATATTTCATTAAGCACACACTAATAACTCTCAAAGAACACCCAGAACTCCAACCTCCCAAATGGTGAAGGGAGGAGCTATTTATAGTTTTTGAGAGATGGGTGGATGGGCTTGGACTTGGGTTGGGCTTTTACATGGACTCTTTAATACATTACATTTAACCTATTAGTTTAGGTCCAAGCCCATAGACTACTTTTACATAATTAAATACAACGACACGTTACAAAATATAAAACGTAAATGACCATCACTTTTATAAATCCTAACAATCTCCCCCTAAGGGATGGTCATTCAAATGATGCTCCATATGATTAGATCTTTAGACTTCATTGTCTTGAGCTTTGTGTGTCGTTGTATAGCAGTCTTTGTCTTTGGTTCCTTCATGCTATGTGATCTTCAAAGTATCGTCTTTCAATTGTTCTTGCCTTCGATCAGCATCTTCATGTGATTGTGACGTCGTGACCTCCAACATACTCATACATCTTGAACTTTATACTTATGCTAACAATCTCCCCATGATCTTTCATCATATGAACTTGTTCTTGACATCTTGATTAGCTTCTTGACATTGTCTTTAACTTGATCTTCTTTGTCTTGAACTTCTACATTTGAGCTTTGATGAGGATGTTCTTCATAAGTATGAGTATGCTGAGGTGAAGATGATTGATGAATGTGATGATGGTTAATGGATGTTTATGGGTAGCTGCATAAAACTGTTAGTAATAATCATCCAGCACTTACAGGTTGGGACTTTGAGATTGTCAACAGCATAGTGTGTAGACTTTCTCTAATCTCCCCCAGGCCGTTCTGAACCGGATACCCCCGAGAGGGCTTACACGGACACACCGAAGTGCACCCACGATTCAGTGAGTCGCTGGAGATCACCCCACGACTGTAGACCGTTTGAAGCACGTAACCATCATGATGTAAATGGCAAGATCCTTGGATCTCTTTAAGACTCTTACAACTTGTGTCCTTTTTGGCGAACACAAGTGTATCATATTGGAAGTGTTCCTAACAAGATATTTTGATGAATCTCATGGCTCTAGGCTCTATTGTGCGTTTTGGTTTTAGTCGTCGGAGGCATGGAGCAGAGTGCCACCTTTTCAATGTCAACACATCTCGGAATGAGAGGCCGATAGATTATGTAGTGTTCTCCGTGAGAATAAAACAAATATCTTTTAAGAGATATTTGAGTGGCTAGGAGGGGTGGTGCAGCGCGTCACTGGGTCCATGACGTCTTGTCTTCAATATCAGTATCACCTTAGTGAATACCGATAGCAGATGTATTGACCCGGTTTCTGCCCTAAGTTTTCATGGAGGGCTATTTCTTTTCACCCTTTCAATCAACTTTTCTTTTTCATTCTTCAACCCCTTCTTTCCCTTTCTCATTTATTCCTTTTTTCAGTCATACCTAAGGACTTCTAATTCTAATCTATTGGAATTGTCCTTGGGTAGATCCCTCCGGCTCTGGCGGATCATAGGACGGTTTTCCCTAACCTTAGTCACCTTATAACACCATGACTATCCTAGATTTGCCATAAAACCTTTTTATGAAAATCTCTCAAAGTGTTTATGAATAAACACATTTTTGTTGACACTTCGAGAGTTTTGCATTTTCTGAAATACTCCCCCTTCACATGTGCTTAAGAGATTTAAGAAAGAATTGCACATGTTAGGTAGAGTTCGCACATTTTGAATTGATCGATTTTCATTAAATATGACCATTGCGAGACACGCTTACATCACTAGTTAGACTAGCTTGAAATTATTACCCGTCCCGGTCATATTTAATGATCATCTCTCGAATTGGTTCATTCTACTCAGACAAGTCCTTTGCGAGACACGTTTACATCACTGGAAAACCAGCTTGAAATTATTACCCGTCCCGGACAAGTCTTTTCGATTTCTGACATTTAAAATTTTTCGTCAATTCTAGGGTAAAAATTTGAGTCTTTTTGTAGAGCTCGACTCATGATCACATTTTAATCCCATTTCTCCCCCTCAAAAATAGCATTTCGATGGTATTTTTGATACCGTTTGATTAAAATCATTGTTTTTGGAAAGCTAATAGGGAGAAACGATTTTGCATGAACTTGTTGGAACAAATTTCTTTTAGAAATACTCCCCCTCAAAACTTGCATCGGTTTTGATATTTTTAAATTTTGGAGTGAATTGGAGAGTAAAGATTTGAAAATCTTAAGCAAAATTTTTGAAAAGATTTGAAAAACCTTTTGATAAATTTTGAATAAAAGTTTGCTTAAGATTAAGAAGTTTGAATAAACGTTTCATGAAAACTTCTTTTCTTGTTAGGATTGTTGTAATAAAACGTACAACAGGGTCCTTTCTTTGAAAAACGGGTTATGCACTGTTATGTGTGCATAAGCCATAACGTTGAAGCCCGGGTTGTAAGCTGAAATACTTACAAGCCATTGATTTTTAGGATAAGTGCTCGAAAGATTTTGATTAAGCACTTTCCTTTCTTTGAAGCGCGGGTTTCGTACCGAACTGCACGAAAGCCATTAGGTTTTTAGGATTAGACAACAACCTTGGGAACCCATTTAAGCACGGCGCCAATGGGTTTACCATATTTTGAAATCCATTTGTAAGCTGTGTCAATCTGATTCAAAGAAGTTAAATTCCAACGAGGACTGAAAACCGGTGTTTCATTTTGAAATAGCACTCGTGGAATCAACGGTGATTTAAAACTCTTTTTATTGTGAAAGTTGTTTGAGAAACCCGGTGTCTCTCTTGGAGTTTTAAAACATGAAGAAGAAGTTTTCCATCCATTTTTGAAACCCGGTGTTTCATTTCGAAAATTCATTTTTGAGATGAATGGAAACCTTCCCGAATTTGGAATTTTCAAAGCAGAGTCATTCTTATGTTGCAGCGAAAGCATTTCTGATATTGAATATTTGAAAGGTTTTGAATGACTTTGCTTTGGTCTCCACACCTGCTTTACCGGTGTAAAACGAGAGTGTGGAGTTTGAAAAGCTTGATTCTTTCCATTTGAAGTATTTGACCTTGAAAGCTTTTGAGGAGTGAGTGTTTCAGAAAAACTTGATTTCTTCGAAAACTTCCTTCCTTTTTGCAAAGAGTAGGTTGTAAACTGGGAAACCTTTTTCGAAAATGGTTTTGAAGATTCACCCGTGTAAACCTTGTTTGAAACACTCACTTCTGGTGTTGAAAGATTTGAAATAGGAGCTTTTCCTTTTGATTGGTTAAGAGACTCAAACTTGACTCTTAATGTATTGTATGAAGTTCTCAAATCACTGTATTACTTTTGAACTTGATCTTGAGATGCCAATTTAGATTCCAAAGAGGCAATTTGTTTCAAAAATTGATCTTTTTCAGCTTTTGAATCATCCATTTTACGAGCCAATTTCCGTTCGAACTCAATATTTTCTTTTTCAAGTCTTTCAAAATATTTTTCGAATTTGGTCATTTTGTTGAAAAGATCAGTTTTGGCATCCTCAAGATCGTTTGTTTGTTGAGCTAAAAGCGTTTCAAGCTCAATTACTTTCTTTTGAAGCACATTATTTTCATTTTCCTTTTCCTTTTCAAAATCTGTGGTATTAGACTCAAATAGGGGATTTGGAAAGGAATCTTTTGTGATTTGAGACTCATCCTTTTTCATCTTCATTGATTCAATCTTTTGCAAAACCTTTTCAAACTTTTTATCAGCGAATTCAGACAATTGAGACTTCAAAGCTTCAGTCTCATTTTGTTTCGAGATTGATTTTTGAGTCTGAACCCGTGAACGTTTGATTGAATCATACAGGTTTTTTTAAATCTGTTTCAAATGCTCATTTTCTTTTTGTAATGATGCCACAGCATGTTCCAATTCAATGTTTTTTGTATCAAGTTCATCCAAATCAAGCTTGATTTTGGCATCATCACAATTTTCTTCAAAAATCTTTTCCTTTTCTTTAAGTACTTTTGTCAAAGAGTTTTCAGAAGATGCTTTTTGTTCCTGCAGTTTGAGTTGGAAAGAAATACTTTGAGCTTGAAGTTTTGTTAAATCTTTCTCAAACTGAGCAGTTCTTTTTGACAATTCTTCTTTGACTTCAGCCACTTCTTTTGAAAGTTCAGTGATTTTCCTTTTGAAACAAAGATTTTCAGATTTCAAAAAATCCACATTCTCATGCTTATGGCAGACAGATATCGACTTAAGTGACTCAATTTGATTTGTGAAAAATTCTTTTTGGATATCAAGATTTAAGCATTTTTAATCAAATTCGTCTTCAAGAGAATGAACGTACTTTAAATCTTCTCTCATTTCAGTGACAAGGAATTTTTCAAAGTATTCAAAACTTAAGTTGATATTTTTCACAAGAGGTTCAATCTCATCTTTTAAAAGCTTACAGACTTCCCTTTTTAGCCAAGCGTCTGATGACATGAGACGATTGTTGTCGCTATTGGTGTATTGTTGTTTTGACCAAATAACCTTTAACGTGTGCTCAATGTGATTTTTAAGATTACAAAACTGTTTCCTTGCTTTATTTTGCCATAATTTAGCATCATAAGTAGCAAGTTGAACTTCTTTGAAAAATCTTTTCACATTTGTGTCTTTTCTTTTGAAAGGTGGTTTTGGTATTTCTGACAATTGTATACAACCATACACAAAGCCTTGGTACGAGAGTGGGCTTTTTCCTTTTTTGGCTTTTAAGCGTTTTTCCTCTGCCAATTTTTCATCTTCTTCAGACATGAACAGAGCATCAGTCGGCAAAAATTTATGTTCCACCTGATCTGTATTTTCAAAACCAATTCCTGATTTTCCTTTATGAACTTTCTCAGCTTTAGGAATCATCATTTGAAGAGTTTGAGCACTTTGGTATGTTTTTCGAAGTTTTTCTTCAAGATTGTTTGCACGTTTTAAAACCTCTTGATTTTCATTCTCAAGTTTTGAATTAACAATCTTAATATTTGACGTAGTTTCCTGAAGCATTGAGTATCTCATTTTTAATTCAACGTTCTCTTTTAAAAGCTCTTGGATCCTTGTGTTAGCGGGGCCCATATTTCTATCCAATTTTTGAATGGAAAGTTTTTCACGTGATAGGGCATCGCTACACTCAACTTGAAGTTCTTTATTTCGTTTAAAGATTGGTGTGAGAACATCTTCATTTAATTTTCAAGCTTGAAATTTCAGGTTTGAGATTTCAATGTTTTTGCTTTTTGTTATTTCTTTAAATTCCTCAAGCTCTTTGGTCAATAAGACGTTGGTTTGCTTAGCTTTGCGATTGTCCTCTTTGCACTTTTCAAGTTCATTTTTGAAATTATCGATTAAAGAAGTAAAGAAAGCACGATCTTGTTCATAAGAAGATCCATCCTGGGCAGGCTCTCCTCCATTAGGATCCATATCTGGAGTTGTGGGAGTGATATTACTATCAAACCGTTCAACCACATATGTGTCACTTATGGACTCAGGATGCGCAGGATGTGTCTTGTCATGAGCAAACACATTATCGAACACAACAACATTATCATTATCGTTTGAATGTTGTACCGTAGCCAAAATTGCTTTGTCGGATGAAGGTCTGATATGGCCATCCTCAGTATCCCAAACAACTTCATTCGTGTGTGTACCATCAGCATCCGAATCATACATTGGAGTACTGCTTCCAATCTGCTGTACTGAAGATGTATCTCTTTCCGCGAAAACCAAGCTAGCATCTGTTGTAGTTCCCGCGTTGACCGTGTATTCCTCTTTGTCTGCCTCTTTCTCATTTCCCTCTGTTTCCTTTAATAGCATTTCTCTTTCAATTTGCTCTCTTTCCAGCATCCCTTTCAGATGAAGTGATCTTTTAGTAAGCACCAATTCCAATGTGTTCATTAGCATAAGCCACTGATTTCTGAACGTTTCAACTTCCAGGTATCTAGTGACGCATTCACTCCATATTCGGCTTGTTGATTCATAATCTGGAGATTTTTTGATCATTCTGAAATCTACGTCGAGAAACCATTGAAACTGCGTCTTGAGCGCTTGATATGCTTCTTTGCATTCACTTCCTTGTTCAATTTGGTTCTCTATGTGAAACAAGTTATGTAGGAGTGTCCTTCTAAAGGTTGAATAATCCATTTCAGATCCGAAGAGTTTTGCAAAAACTCGACGAAATGGATATGGATTCCCTAGCGGTAACCTTGCTTCTGAGATTGCCTCACATTGACTCTTAACTGATTTAAAGTGTGCTAGACAATTTTCCTTTGAGTGAATAGCGTATGACACAATTTGAGGCATCTTTACCGCTTGAGAACTTGATTCCATTTAATTTCGGTATGTGATAAGGTTGATGTTGGATCGATGCAAAGATCTAGGAGTTGGTAGGTTACGGTTCACGAGTACGTCAAAAGTTATCAAAAGCAACACACGTATAATACTAACACAAAACAACAACACATATTATGCAACCTAGAAAGCAAACAACAACAGCAGACTTTTATAATACTATGTAGAATCAACACGTTCTCAATAATACACGTCAAACAACACACGTATATATAATTGATGCCACTAACTCAAACCAAAAACACTAACTCGGTATGTCATGCAACACGTATCATTCAAATCAATATAATACACTTCACATGCATTATAAATATACTTCACATGCATTCAAATCAATATAACTCACGTCAAAGGTTATATACTCTTCACAAAGTTTGAACAGAAGAAGTTATAAATGAAGTATGACAAGATCAATCTTGGTTCGATGAATGAAGTTAAATGCAAACTCGATCAAACTCACTTCACATACAAACTCGATCAAGTTAAATGCTTTATGAATGACGTTGCTCGACTGGGTGATCTTTGCTTTGACTAGATCAAACTTGGTTTGAAGAAATGGTTCGATGACGTGAAGATGCTCGGTTAAAACCTTGTTCGACTAAACAAGAAGTTCGATGATAGTCTAACTAGACTAACTTGATGTTCGACTAAATCACCAGTTGTTCGATGAAGAGAGGAAGTTCGGTGAAAAAACAAGTTCGACTATGAAGTTCGATCAAATGAAGTTCGATCAAATGAAGTTCGATCAAAACAAGTTCGATTAAATGAAGTTCGATCAAATGAAGTTCGATCAAATGAAGTTCGATCAAATGAAGTTCGATCAAATGAAGTTCGATCAAATGAAGTTCGATCAAATGAAGTTCGATCAAAACAAGTTCGCTAAATGAAGTTGTTCGATCAAGAAAGGATCGATGTTCGATCAACTTAGCTAACTCGCTAGTTGTTCGGTTAAATAGTTTCTCGATCAACTGCTAAAGAAACTCGATGAAAGTTCGATCAAAACTTCTTTGGTGAAATTATTCGATTACAACTTGTTCGGTGAAAAAGTTCGGTTAAACTTCTTTGATGAAAGTTCGGTGAAAAAGTTCGGTTAAACTTCTTTGATGAAAGCTCTGTGAAAAAGTTCGGTTAAACTTCTTTGATGAAAGTTCGGTGAAAAAGTTCGACTAGTCTAACTCGACTACAAAGTTGTTTGATCAAAGAAGTCTAGCTCGACTACTTTGCTGCTTGAAAGTTGTTCGATCGATCTAGCTCGATTAATCCAACAGTTGCTTCAATGAGTTGCTTCGTACGACTACACCTTGAACGTGACCAGACAAAAAATAGCGAGAAATGAAACAAATATGATGAAAAACAAAAACTAATAAAACGGAACGTGATGAAAAAGAAAAACACTTAATGTAGCAGATCGTGACAAAAGAAAACAACACCTATTTTTGAAACAATAATGTGACAAAGACAAAAACAATAACGTGAAAAAAATGTAACAGTAACAAAAAAAACTTATCAATCCTAGATCAATGTTTGGCTCTTGATACCACTTGTAGGACCTATGATCAATCCTTATCACACACACTAATAATCAATAAAGCACAATATAAGATAAGATCTAGAGAGAGAGTAGAGAGACAAAATATATTTCATTAAGCACACACTAATAACTCTCAAAGAACACCCAGAACACCAACCTCCCAAATGGTGTAGGGAGGTGCTATTTATAGTTTTTGAGAGATGGGTGGATGGGCTTGGACTTGGGTTGGGCTTTTACATGGACTCTTTAATACATTACATTTAACCTATTAGTTTAGGTCCAAGCCCATAGACTACTTTTACATAATTAAATACAACGACACGTTACAAAATATAAAACGTAAATGACCATCACTTTTATAAATCCTAACAGTTGTTGTATGAGCTTAGTTTAGTGTTTGGATATATTGTTTCATCCGTTTATTGGTGTGTTTGAGTCAATTCGAGTGATGTTTTAAATTTGTTTTTAGGTTATTCACGAGCAAAGAAACACAAGTTGGGATCTTAATATGGATCGAATAAGAAGAAGTTTAGAGAGAAGAAGTGTTGGAACCTTAGAGAGATAAACCAAAGAAAGAAAAATGTATAAAACTTTGTGAAGGTCCAAACCTCTCCACATGAGGAGAGGGCTATTTATAGTACTTGATATTACAAGCTAGTTTGACCTTACCGGGCTGTGGAGCAAGCTGACAATGGGTAAAGACCCGACCCACTCCACAATAATAATTATAACTAATCTACTACTAATATTACTAGTTATGCTACGAGCTATTTAACATAAATGAGTGCTCGGGGTGACCGAGTCTTCAACTGAATATTTATATTCCTAACAATCTCCCCCTAAGGGAGGTCACCCCGAAAATAATGTTCAGACTTCAAGCACTCTTTTCATGAATCTTGACTCCGTAGCTCGTAGACATTGATTCTTCAGTTTCATTAGTCATTGTGCCTTCAGCAGTGTTCTTTTGATGACTGTTCTTTGTCTTGGGTGATTTTAAATATTCTTCGTGATAATCACCCAACATATGTCTTCAAGTCATCTCTTATCAGTATGTCTCCATGTGATGAAATATATTTTGAGCCGACATGCTCACACTATGGGGTGTCATGATCATCAGCATCAGAGTTTGCAGAAGCTTTGTTGAAGGTCTTTTGGTTGATCATGACTTTGTTGATTTGCATTGTTGATGTAGTGTGAACATGTGGTAGAGGATTGGCAACTTGTCTGCAACCAGCTACACCAGCAACCAGCTACAGCATTCCACATCTACAATCGCCAGAAGTTCCTGCATACGACAATTAGCAACAAATCGACCGGTACTTACAGGTTTGGACTTCGAAATCGTCAACAGCATAGTGTGAAGACATTCTCTAATCCTTACCAAGACCGTTCCTAATCGAAAACCCACAGAGGGCTTTTTAAGATCGTACCGTAGTATATCAACGATTAGGTGAGTCGCTGGAGATCACTCCACGACTGTAGACCGTTTGAAACCGCCGCGACCACTAAGCGTAATCCACAAGGAATTACCGAAGTGACCTGCTTTCAGGGATGTTTGATGTTTACCCTGGCAGGAATTTCCATTCAATCACTGAGAGTTACATTTGTAAATTCCCTCATGAATGTTCTGGCAGATTGCTAAGATCTGCGTAGGACTCATAAGTTTACAACTGGTGTCCTTAATGTTGAACACCCAGTGTAGAAGTAACACGTGTTCCTATAAGATCTTATGATGCATCTCGTGGCTCTAGACTCGAAAAGTGCATTTTTGGTAGTCGAAGACTGGAGCGGTGTGTCCTGTTTCAATATCAACACAACTCGTAATGAGCGGTCGATAGATTATGCAGGGTTCCCCGTGAGAATGAAACAAGTCCTTTTAAGAGAACTTGAGTGGTTTAGAAGGTTTAGTGCAGTGCATCACTGGGTCCATGACGTCTTGTCTTCAATACCGGTGTTGCCTTAGTAACCACCAGTAGCATATGAATTGAACCCGGTTTCTGCCCTAAGGTTGAATAATTGGAGGGCTATTTCTTTTCACCCTTTCTCATTTCATTTCTTTTTAATTCTTCAACCCCTTCTTTCTCCTTTCTCATATTAATCCTTTTTTCATATCATACCTAAGGACTTTCTAATACTAACTGTAGGATCGAGTACTTCGAGCTTGATTGAGCTTGGTATAAACAAGAACCTCTGTATGCTATACAAGTGTTTATGCGGAAACTAAACAGCAAGTATAATAAAGAAGAAAAACTCTAAAGACAATGATCCTCTATGGATCAAACTATGAACTAGGAATTGTGATATTGAATATTGAAAACGTTAAAGGTGTCAAAGGCTTACATCAACTCATAGACGGGTTTATCTTTTATACTAACAAGATGACCTAACCCTAACCCGTTCTACAAGTAAACGTGTGAAGAGATAAACAACAATCTCTTCTAAAAATAAATCTTAACAAACATTCTAAATATACGGATAACAAATAATACTATCCGCAGCAACAATACTATCGGTAGGAACAAGATAACACTATCGGCAGCAATGAGCTTTCAGCAGGAACCAAAGCTATCGGCAGGAACCAGCTTAACACTATCGGCAGCAACAATGAAACTCTTATTTCCCAGAGATCCTAACAATCCTCCCCTAATCTTGAGGTTGACTAGGTTAACCTGCAAGATTCCAATGTGATAGAGCTTGTAACTTCTCAGGCTTGAGGACTGCGACTTAGCAGCAACAATTTTAAGTAACCAGCAGCAACATCCATAACTTGCAAGATTCCAGCTTCTATAGCATCCAGCAGCAACTTCAATAGTTCAGCAGGAACAAGAAATCTTCTTCAAAACATGTATACTGGTCACCATTACTTTCACTTGAACTTGGCTGCTACTATGACAATATGTACATCAAATCACTTTAAGTTTCATACTATTCTCATCACATCCAGGTGTGTTAACTCCTGTGAGAGGTGAATCATTGAAAATTAATGGATTTGATGTCTCATTACCAATAGCCATCACTACTGGAGTAGCCAATGTTTAGGTGTGTTAGACCATGGTACATTGATAACCATATGATTTATTAGCAAATCAGCAACTATAAACGGATTTGAATTGTCTTTACCTGTAGCCGTTTGCTCAGGACTAGTCAATTCTTTGGTTTCAACTGAACCTTGGTGAATTGAATACCAAATATGGATACCAATTGTCTTTACCACAAACCATACTTTTGTGGACTAGCCAATCCTTTGGATCCCATAAGGGTTACATCCATGGTGAATTGAGAACCATTTTCAACTCTCAGGAATAAACCATGGGTGAGTTGAAGTACCCTATAGCTTTGAGCAAGCTATTACAGCTATCAACGGATTTGATTATCACACCAGAGCCGTACCCTCATGGTGAGCCAACTCTTTCTTGTCTGCAAGACATGGTGAGTTGAGTACCATTTATTGTGTAGGTGTAAACACCAACACTGTACCTGCAAGGTGTTGCTCAAAACCACTTATTAGCACACAAAATATACAAAGAAATTTTTTTTTTTTTTTTTTTTTTTTTTTTTTTAACTAAGAAACACACCAAAATAAAAGAAAATAAGAAAAGAAACAAAAGAAAGAAAGAAAGATAGAAAATATACAACAACAACAAGAACAATCCTCCCCTTGAGCTTTATCCTCCCCTTAAGCTGCAAGCCTCCCCTTAAGCTGATGATCCCTTAGCTGCAATTTGATCCTTGATGAATTTAACCAATTGTTCAGCTGTGGTTAGATCATTTCCTATAGAATGCTTAGGAACTCTGACCTTCTGTGTTAGCATTCTCTGTAACACTCCTTCAGTTAAAGGATAAGCAATATCCACAAACATAGTTAGGAACTTGCCAGAGGTGAGTTCCACAACATGAACATTGGAATAGGGATATAATCTCCAAGAAAATACTCTCCATGATGATTGATTACCCCACACTAGTTTAGCCTTGTCTCCATCCAATTTATTCATCAAGACTTGTAAATCTCCCCAAAGCAGCAGACCAATCCCAGTAGGAGTATGAGATTGATAATGATTATCCACTATCTTATAAAGATGCTCCAAATCTTTTCTTTCAACCCTATCCAAGATCTCCCTCAGAAATGTAAAGAACTTGACTGTCCCATCAAGAGAAAACCAAACATTCACTTCACCATCAGTAGTAGATCTAAGCTCCCAATGAGCAATATGTCCCCAAGAATGAATGGAATCACCCTCTGAATCACTTTCAGAATCAATCCTTATCAAATCATGATCATCCATGTCAGAAATATCAACAGAAGAAGAGTAGTAAGAATGACTCTTCTGCCTTGTCCTTAGTCCATATTGAAGGATAGGAACAGAGGAAGATGGTTGAGCAGGAATAGAAACATTAGCAGCAGAAATATCAGCAGAAACAAGATCTTCTTGTGGTACCTCAGATGCATCAACATTAGAACTTGGAGCATTGAAAGAAGCATCCTGATAACCTTCTCCAGACTTCATTCTCTTTGCAACATCAGATTCTAAAGATGAAGACTCTCTTTTCCTGCTTTGTGAAATATCTGTCTGAATGGAAGAATTGATCCTTGCATAGGTATCAAGAAACAACTTTTGAACTGCACCATCAGCCCAACCTTTGAAGTCACTGATCTTGTAGTTGGCTTCATTTTTCAGATATACCTTCATAAAATTGATATTATCTCTATTTGTTGGCAACTTAAATCCTGGCCTTTGTCTTTCCTTGATCCTGTGCATCAGTTCATTCCAAGTGGATGCTCTTTGTTTCTTTAAGATGAATGCCTTTAGCAGATCTGACCTTTCATCTGTGTCCAATTCTGACATTTGAAGAACCATAAACCCATGAGCTCTAATAATCATGTCAGTATTCAATAAATATTCAACTTGTGCACTAAACACTTCTGAAGAAGGATCATCTGAACTTGGGTTATTCATAATTTCAGCAATGTTCTTCTCATCAACAGACAATTGCCTTGCAAGCTCTTCATCTTGAGCAACCTGAGCCAATCTTGCTTGTTCAGCAGCAATGTCCTGTGCATGAATCTGTCTAGCTACCTCATCATCATTATGGGTAGCTTCAGAAGGAATAGTGTTTCTTTCAGCAGCAATGAGTGGACTCTCAGTAGTATCAACAGGAACCTCAGATTCAGAAGAGATACTGCCAACATCAGCAGCAACAGCAGAGACATCAGCAGCAATGGAGACATCATCAGCAGTGCTCCTAGCTTCAGTGCAGACCTGAGATTGAGTAGTGATGTTGTGCTCAGAAGTTGTAGGTACTTCAGTATTTGCACCATTAAGAGAAACAGATGCTAGGACATTAAGCCCATCAAATATCATATCATCCTGATCTTCCTCAGACTCAGAAAGAATAACCCTTCTTTTCTTTTGCACATGACTACCCTCCAATATGCTGATCCTTTCATTTAATTCTTGGATAGTTCTATTAAAAACTTCATTAGAATCCCTGAGCTCCTTTTCCAAATTCTCCACTTTCTCACTAAAATTCCTTTTTGTCTCATTGAGTTCTGACTCCAATGCCTCAATTTTCTTCACAGATCTGTCAAGTAACTGGGACATAGAGGTGAGATCAACAGCATCCTCAGCTCCACCAGCAGGAGCACTTGAGGTATTAGGAGCTTCATTGACTCTTGGTGGAGAAACATTAAATCCTTCCCCTGCATTGGTGTCATAACTAAATGGCTGCCTAGTAGGACTAGGTGATGAAAGCCTTGAAGAAGAAGGTAAATCCACAGAAGGAGTTGGCTGGATAATAGGAGTATCAGCTGAGATGGTCTGATCATTGGGTTCAACATTGTCATTAGGCTCAGGTGTAGGTGTGACTGGTCTAGATAATGGGGGTGATGAATCATCAGCAGCAACAGATGCAGATGCATCAGCAGCAACCGAATTCCCTTCATCAGCTGCATCAGGTGATGGTGGGATACCAGAATTATCAGCAGAATCAGGGTTATCAGCAGGATCAGGGTTATCAGCAGGATCAGGGTTGTGCAACATATGGGGCAACAAAGGCAAATGTTGGCCAGTAAAGTTCATCTTCATCAGGGCAAACATTTTGGCAGTCAACCTATTGATAATCTTAGGGGATGTATTAATGGTCTGAACACCTAAGATGATTTGAAGAAATCTAGGGTACATCAAAAAGCTGTTTTTACCATTACTGATATTCTCAATCATTCCCTCAAAGATATATTTTGCCCAATTAAAAATCCTACCCTGAGATAAGCAAACTAGACCAGATGCAATAGGACTTGGACATTGATCCCAACCACCTGACTTAACACTAAGACACTGGAGTAAAGTGTGAATCAGAAACCTCCATTGAGGAGACAACTTACTTTTCAAGAAAGTGCAACTTCCAGTAACAGGATACCCTATAGCTGCCATACCATCAGTAATATCTTGCCTTGAAAGATCATATTCCCCTTGCTCCTCAGGAAATTGAAGCTGAACACGAATCAACGCCTCAGTAATAATCACTTCTTGATTATCAATGGTAGCGACAATATCAACTTCCCTTCCCACGATGTGTCTTACCTTGGCTGTCCTCCAAAACTGTTTGACCAATGAATCATACACCGTCACTGGACAATAAGTGAGGGCATAACTTATAGATGACCCACGAAGAAATGCCAGAACTTCATCATAACCAATACTTCTTGAAGAAGATTCCAAATAAGCAACCTTGTTATGATCATCCTTGTAACGAAGAGTTGTCATTGAGTTGAAGGAATGATTTAGGGTTTGAAATGGGAAAATTAGGGTTCGATAGGTTTTAGAGAATTTGAGATGAGAGAAGTGCAATTATGCGTTGTGTTGCCAAAAATATCACTTTAAATTGCTGCAATTCTTTGCACGTAACATTGACCAATTAAATTGAGAAGGTTTGACCAATCGGCAGTAACACTTGGTCAATCGGCAGCAATAAGATCTTTGACCATTCGGCAGCAATGAGTTGGTTTGACCGTAGTCAACCTTCCAACTTAGTCATTAAGAACAACTTACCCGAATTAAATCACAATACCAACCACCAATAAATTCGCACTAATCTCCATATTATATAACCCTCAAATCACATAACTTTATCATCACAAATCAAATCAAAAATCTTCAAAATCATGAGTTCATCCAAATAGCCAGTCATCGAAATCTCATCAGATTCTTCCTCCTCGAGTGACTCAGGATGGAACAACTACT
The DNA here is from genome assembly GCA_021014915.2 of Artemisia tridentata subsp. tridentata. Classification (NCBI taxonomy): domain Eukaryota; kingdom Viridiplantae; phylum Streptophyta; class Magnoliopsida; order Asterales; family Asteraceae; genus Artemisia; species Artemisia tridentata. The sequence goes on along the minus strand of CP139505.1, from coordinate 191,689,454 downwards.
TTCCCAAAACAGCATCATCCTCTAAAAACAAAGGTAAGTCCAAGGTTGAGGATGACTCATCTGATCCTATTCCATCTACCCCTTCTTCATTAGAGTACTTTAGCTCTGATGATGAAGATTCATCAGAGTTGAAGTCTTTGGTTTATTGTCAGGGTGAATGGGAGACTTTCCCTCCCAATTTTCCCATTACAGATGAGCTTAGGAAACAGATGAAGGAAACTGAAGCTCTGCTAGCTGAAGAGATGGAGAGGACAACTGCAGCTTTCTATAAAGTATCGGTTCCAAAAGGCAAGGCAAAACATCAAGAAGGCTCTAGCCGAGAAAAACCAAAACCTCGAAGTCGAGACAATCGACAACATGAAGGCCAAGATCCAAGACAAAGGAAGAATCCCACCAGACCAACTCCCAAGCCAGCTCATCCAGCTCCACAATCAAGCAAGCCTATTCCACAGCCAAGCCATTCAACTGCAAGGACACGCTCCAGAACACATCAAAGGCCAACTACTTCAAGCTCTTCAAAGCCACCTCCTGAACCAAGACAACCATTGCCAGTGATATTGGCACTTCCAGTCCCTCATATTTATGAAGAGATCTGTCGCCAGAGAGGAAGGAGGTTCATGCCTGATAATATGGGTAAGGGTAAAGGGAAAATGGAATAGGTGGTAGGGTTTAGATAGATTGATGTATGAAGGTTGGTATGATGTTTTGAATGATGTTAATAGGTAGCTTTTGTAACCCTGTAACCCGTAATCTTTTGTAACCAGCAATTGAATGTGCTTAACTTTCTTAAGATGAATAAAAATTTCTGTGATTAGCATTAAGTCCAAGCATCACTAAGCTGCAAAACAAAGTTAACTAACAAAAGACATTGAAAAACCTGCAAAACAAAATTAGAGAAATACAAACAAAACATAAATGAATGAAAAAGCAAGACAAAATTACAAGCATTAGCCTCCCCTTAGGCTAACACCACCTTTCAAACACAACAACATAATAGATCAAACAGAACGATTACCAAGGAAACCATGGAGAATAAGCCATTCCCCCTCCAAAGATGTGATTATTATAGACAGGTCTGAAATCCCTTTGAATATATGAAGAAGTACCAGCAGGAATGGTTCCTTGAAAATCAGCAGGAACAGAGGAACCAGCAGGAACAGGTCTATCAGCAGGAAAAGGACTCCTATAAAAATTCATTCCTGCTGCTTGTGGAACATATGGTGGGATTTGTTTAACATTTTTCCACAATGATCTGTTCTGATGTTTCCCACCATTCAACCTTTTCTCATGATAATCACAATCTTTAATAAGATGATATTGACTACCACACACAAAACATGTCTTCTTCCTAACAGCCTTGTTTTTAATACAACTTTTCTTAATATGGACACCATTATCACTAGTGGAACTAGAGACACAGTTGTTTTTAAAAGAATTCATTGAGCTGTTATCTGAAAAGACTGATTTAGGAGTAGATTTACCATTAGTGGATCTTGAGGACTTGTGATATTTGGGTGTGGTTGACTTTTCACTTGAGTCACATGAAACAAAGTCTTTAGACTCTGCTTCTGAGGATTTGTCACTTGTGTGACAAGGGACACAATCATTAGATTCAGGTAAGTCTTTGGACTTTTTACCATAAACCATTTGTGACTCATCTGAGTCAATATCAGAGAGAGAGTGGACAGGAGTAGGCATAAAAACTCCTCTTATAGGTGGAGAAACAGCATTCATTCCACCTTCTTTCACATACTTAACAGGTTTTTGGTAGTCTACAGGTTCAGGGTCAAAAACACTATACTCATTAGGGTCATAAAATTGATTTGGCCCTATCAGGTTACCATACCCTAAACCTCTTTTCGTTTTCGTAGACATAGAACTATCAACTAACTTGTTTAGGTTTTTAGATGAATCTTTCCATTTATTAAACCTAGCCAAGGTATTGTCTAGTTTAGACTGCACATCCTGTTTTTCTAACACCATCTCAGCCTTTTGAGACTCAGAATGTTTAAGCTCATTAGTGGTGTTTTTCAAGTCCCTCTCTAAAACCTTTATCTTTTCCTCATAAGCTAACTGATTCTTTTGAAACCAAACCTTTTGCTTTTCTAATGTTTTAACTGCCTTATCATAAGCTTGAACCTTAACAAAGTATTCATTATACTTAGATTTCATGTCATCATATTCTTTATTAAGAGTTGAGTATAATTCTTGACAAGCAGGATTACATCTTTGTACCTGAGATGGGAATCCTAACAGAGCATATTCTTTCAGATTTTCTTTTGTTTCAGAAGATTCATTATTATCAGTCAGCCTTTCCATGGACTTGTTATGAAACAAGCTCCTAATCTTCCTTGCACACATTTCAAATTTATCATCTGATAGTGACATTGTGAAGAGATTCAAGAGAGACACTTCAACACTGTTTCCTTCTTTATCAGAGATCCTTACCAGGCTCTGATACCACTTGTAGGATCGAGTACTTCGAGCTTGATTGAGCTTGGTATAAACAAGAACCTCTGTATGCTATACAAGTGTTTATGCGGAAACTAAACAGCAAGTATAATAAAGAAGAAAAACTCTAAAGACAATGATCCTCTATGGATCAAACTATGAACTAGGAATTGTGATCTTGAATATTGAAAACGTTAAAGGTGTCAAAGGCGTACATCAACTCATAGACGGGTTTATCTTTTATACTAACAAGATGACCTAACCCTAACCCGTTCTACAAGTAAACGTGTGAAGAGATAAACAACAATCTCTTCTAAAAATAAATCTTAACAAACATTCTAAATATACGGATAACAAATAATACTATCCGCAGCAACAATACTATCGGTAGGAACAAGATAACACTATCGGCAGCAATGAGCTTTCAGCAGGAACCAAAGCTATCGGCAGGAACCAGCTTAACACTATCGGCAGCAACAATGAAACTCTTATTTCCCAGAGATCCTAACACTAACTATTTGGTATTGTCCTTGGGTAGATCCCTCCGGCTCTGGCGGATCATAGGACGGTTTTCCTAACCTTAGCCACCTTATAACTTCATGACTATCCTATGTTGCCATTTACCAAAATCCTTGAAAAATCTCTCAAAGTGATCATGATTATGAAACACATTTTGCTAACACTTTGAGAGTTTTATATTTTTCAAATGCTCCCCCTCAACATGTGCTCGGATGATTGTTTTATAAATTTGCACATGTTGGGTAGAGCTTGCACTTTTAGAATTGATCCACTTTCAGTGAACATGACCGATTCGAGACACGCTTACATCACTAGTTAGACTAGCTTGAAATTATTACCCGGCCTGGTCAAGTCCACAGAAAGTTTCTCGAAACGGTACACTCTACTCAGACACATACTTTTCGAGACACGCTTACATCACTGGTTAGACCAGCTTGAAATTATTACCCGGCCAGGATATGTCCTTTCGATCAATGACAGTATAGGTTTCTTCAATTCATTGGTTAAGTCTGAGTCACGATCTCATGCTACGCCAAATCCTTTTTGTCCATTCGCTCCCCTCAATATGTGCATCGATATACGAAAGAGTTTAGCACATATGGGAGAGCCTAACATTTGAGTCCAAAACATCACATTTTATCAGATTTCATATTTAAATCACATTCTCTCCCCCAATCAAAATTTTCAAACCATTTGAGATTTGTGATCCCAATTGATTTAAATAAGTTAGAAAAATGTGGGAGAAAATGTGTCTGATTTAATGTTTTCTGATAATGGAGTATACAATACTCCCCCTCAAACCAAGAGAGAGTGTCACTGCTGATGTTGCACAATGTTTAGAAAAAGGTGTCAAAAAATTTGAACAAAGACTCTCCCCCTCAATTAATGACCCGTTTTCTATTTAAAGAGCTGTAGTCATTCAATTGAACGAGAAGTATTTGTGAAAATTTAAGTCCAATTTACCACCTTGTGAAACATCAAAAACTCTCCTAAAGAATCATAGAACTGGAAAGTTTATGATATAAAGAAGATTTCTCTTCTTTTACACGAAATGATGCACTGAAGCGTACATTAGATCGGAAAAACATGGATATAACGTAATCCATGCCCAGGTGAACATCACCCAGTTTGGAGGAACAACCGTCTTTTTGGCGACGTGTTTTCCTTAATGGATAGCGCGGGTTGCAGTATGAAGTAACTGCAAGCCATTAAGACATGTTTTAACCAATTAGTATAACCTCTGCTCGAGCTTCATTTAAAGACCCGTGTCATTATTGAATGACATTTCTAGGTCCGTAAATGTTATCGATAAACAGAAGACATGCCTAGATGAGACTATTTTTGGTATTTTCTGATTTTTTTTTTTTTGATTTTTTTTTCCTTCAATTTTTTATGGTTTTTATAGGTTTTATATTTTTCTATTTTCCTTTTTGATTTAAATATATATACAAATATATACAAGGATATGAGAAGATAACCCTTTACTCCTCCTTTTCATCCTGAAGACACTTGAGGGTTTCAGGAGTCAAGCTCTTCATTCCAAGACGCGGGAGAATGAACTGAAACCTTTCTCTCGGGAGAGCCTTGGTGAAGATGTCTGCTAGCTGAAACTCTGTCCTCACAAAATACAGCTCCACAATTCCCTTTTCAACCTATTCCCTGATGAAGTGATGCCTGATGTCGATGTGCTTTGACCTGGAGTGCTGGACATTGTTGCAACAAAGAGCAATGGCGCTTTTGTTGTCACAATATAGAGGAATTTTGTTGTATGAGAATCCATAGTCTGAGAGTTGTGACCGCATCCATAGAATTTGTGCACAACAGACCGACATAGCAATGTATTCTGCCTCAGTAGAAGATATGGACGTGCTCATTTGCTTCTTAGAAGACCAACTAACCAACTTTTCCCCCAAAAACTGAGCTCCTCCTGAAGTACTTCGACGGGTATCCTGACACCCCGCATGATCAGCATCAGCATAAGCTGTTAACTCCATGGTCGTGTCCTTAGGGTACCAGAGACCCATATGGACTGTTCCTTGAAGATACCTGAAAACCCTTTTTACTGCTTCTAGATGCTTTTTGGTAGGCTTGGATTGATATCTCGCACACATGCAAACAGCAAATAGAAGATCTGGTCTACTTGCAGTAATGTACATTAAGGATCCAATCATGCTTCTGTATTTTGTTTGATCAACTGGAATCCCTGAAGGGTCTTCATCTAGCTTTGTTATGTCTACCATGGGAGTGTCAACTGGCTCACTTGAATCAAATCCAAACTTTTTCAAGATCTCGTTTGCGTATTTGGACTGACTGATGAATATGCCTCCGGGACTTTGAGATACTTGTAATCCTAGGAAGAATGACATTTGTCCCATCATTGACATTTGAAACTTGGAACTCATCTCCTTTGAAAATCTATCACATTCACTAGGATCAGATGAAGCAAATGTGATATCATCTACATAAATATGAACATGTAGTAGATGTTTTCTTGACTTCCTGGTGAATAATGTTGGATCAACAGCACCCTTTGAGAATCCATTTGCTAGAAGAAACTTGGACAATGTATCATACCATGCCCTAGGTTCCTGCTTCAACCCGTAAAGGGCCTTCTTCAAGCGGTAAACATGAGTAGGATGTTCAGCATTCACAAATCCTTCAGGTTGACTAACGTATACTTCTTCCTTTAAGTCACCATTCAGGAAAGCTGTTTTGACATCCATTTGGTAGACTATCATATTCCGACTTGCAGCATTGGCCAGGAAGATTCTAATAGCTTCAATTCTAGCAACTGGAGCAAATGATTCTTCAAAATCAATGCCCTCTTCTTGTCTGTATCCTTTTGCGACTAACCGTGCCTTGTTCTTTAAAACATCACCATGCTCATCAAGTTTCACCTTGAAAATCCACTTGAGAGCAATAATCATAGCACATTCTGGAGGAGGCACCAACTCCCATACTTCAAGTCGATCAAATTCGTGGATTTCATCTTGCATGGCCTCGAACCAACAGTCTTTGGTCATTGCTTCTTTGGCATCTTTTGGTTCGACTTTAGACATAACGGAATTGAAGAAACACCACAGTGCATCTGTAGCTAGTTGTTTACGAGTGGATACAGGACGAGAGGGATTGCCTATGATGTTGTCAATTGGGTGATCGTTGGTCCATTTTCTGAGATGGTCATGAGGTTGAGGGTTTTGAACCGATGTTGTCGTACTGTGTTCTTCAACAGAGGACGTGTCTGTTGAGGGTTCAGGAGCAAATATGTTCTCAAAAGGAACATCATTTGTAGGAGCAAACGGATTAACTTCTAAAGAAAGATCATCTGCAGATTCTTGTTGCACCGGAGAGGATTGAGTGTTTGATGATGAGGGTGATTGACTTGCAGCTGGGGCATTGATACTGATTGAGACTGATGCTGATGGGTCTTCAGAACCTTGCGGAACATTAGCCTCAGTAATAGGAAGAACAGCTGCATCATTTGAAGTTGTTACATCTGTTGGCTCAAAATATTCGTCAAACATTGAATCAAATAACTTCTTCAACTCCTCACTCGTTGGTGGAACGAAAGACTCTGCAGGCGTGGGATTTTGTACAAGCCCTGAACTAATTGGTCCAGGTGTCAAAAGTGTAAGATCGGGTCCAGAACTGGTTTGTCCTGAAGCAAATTGCTCACTTAGCTCGTCGAACGTGACATGGATGGTTTCCATGATTTGTCGGGTTCTCTTATTGTAGATTCTGTACCCTCTACAGTCTGGTGCGTATCCAACAAAAATACCTACGTATGCTTTAGCTTTTAACTTTCCCAAGTCTTGACTGTCATTAGTTGGGTAGCAAAGTGCACCAAACACACGAAGAAATGAAAGATCTGGTTTCTTGTTATGAATTAACTCATAGGGAGTCTTTTCATGAATGGGATGAATCAGAGATCGGTTTTGGGTGTAGCATGCAGTTTCAATAGCCTCTACCCAAAGAGACATCGGTGCCTTTGAAAATATAAGCATGGTTCTTGCAGCTTCTACCAGAGTACGGTTCCGTCGTTCAACTACTCCGTTCTGCTGAGGAGTGAGAGGTATACTTTTCTGATGTGTGATGCCAATATTTTCGTAAAAGTTTCTGAGTTGTTGATTGACAAACTCAGTTCCATTATCAGTGCGGATGATTCTGACAGTCTTGTTAAGCCTTTCTTGCAGTTGTTTTATCAGTTTAATGATCACCTCTGGAGTCTCATCCTTGGTTCTCAAAAACTTTACCCATGTGAACCGAGAGTAATCATCTACTATCACCTGAACATATTTCTTTCCGTTTATGCTTTGTACTCTCATTGGACCGCACAGATCCATGTGGAGGGTATGAAGAACTTCCAAGTTGGTGTTGACGGTTTTAGGTTTGTGGGTTTGTTTCTTGCTTTTGCCCAGTTGACATGCAGAGCAGAGATGATCTTTCTCATATTTTAATCTGGGCATTCCTCTAACAAGATATTTGCGGGAAAGATTATTGATGGTACCGAAGTTCAGGTGGTTCAAACGACGATGCCACAGCCATGATTTTGTTTTAGAAGCTTTTGAAAGCAAGCATATGGGAGAGGACTTCAACATTTCTTCAATAGATATGGTGTATAGATTTTTACCCCGACTACCCTTGAGAAGATCTACACCATCCAATTCCCTAACAAAACATGTTTGTTTTCTGAAAGCCACTTCCAGATCTGAGTCACAAAATTGACCCACAGAAAACAAATTGTGCCCTAATCCTTCCACATAGTAAACCCATGAGATTACACTGTCACCGAACACATAATCTCCATAACCCATAATCGCACCAAAGTGGTCGTTCCCGAATCTAACTGTCCCGATAAACTTTTTCACAAAGTTCTTGAGCCGTGAGCGATCCCCAGTCATATGTTTTGAGCAGCCTGAGTCCAAATACCAAAGGACGATTTGTACGACCTGCATTTGAAACCAGACAACAATGGATAACTGAAATATGTGGATCCCCACTTGCATTTGAGGTCCGTTTGGTTAGCACACACAAGTTTAGGAGCAGCAATCATTTCTAATACCGATGCCTCTACAGGGGAAACTACCCTAGAGTTATCAGAAGACTTATTAGAAAGGCAGTGTGTTCCTAATGGAAGGATTCGACCAGTTGGTCTCCATTCTTTAACCTTCACAATCTTATGTTCACTCAACTTAGGTAATGGATTCATATTTCCTAAACTGAATTTCCTTCCAGTAGGTCTCCATTGATACCCAACATCAGTGAAGATTTTTCCTGTTGCTTTCCAAATTTTCATATTTCTTTCAGTTTTTCTAACATGCTTAACATGGGGTGGTGCATGAGATATCAGAGACGACACAACACATTCATCAAGATTAACAGAAATTAAGCATTCGTCACATGTTTTACAGACCGTATTAGAATTCGAATTAATTACAGTACTTTTGATACTAGAATCAACACGATTCAATCTAGTCATTACAAACTTGTTGTTCCTAGGTTGGGCTTCTACTCTTTTCTTGTGATCAATCTCGGCCGGTGCAGTCCTATCATTCCTTGCATTGCCTTTAGGCTTTGACCCGCTAGCTTGGGTGTCACTTTTCACTCATGTAGAAGTAATGATGGGAACATTAGTTTGCTTTACTAACTCATGCTTTCCTAATATTGAAGTGCTGGGTTCTGATGTTCTGGATGGTAAATCAAATGATACATGCTTGTTTTTAATAGTGGATGATGAGGCACCTAATCTATCTCTTTGGTTGCTAGACCTAGGACCCGTGCTAATGGCATATTCTAACTGTTCCTGGATCCTTTTTGTGAGGACACAGGCATAACCTACTACCTTATCAAGTGGTTTTCCTATTCTGTCTTCTTCCACAACCTCACAAAGAGTGTCAAGTCCATCCCTAAGGTGACTGAGATACATTTGATGGACAGGTCTGTTGTTTCTCATGGGAAATGGAATAGGCCCCACATCAACATCATATATTTTACAAGCAAAGACCTTTGATGAAACACAATTACAAGATGTACTTGGCATTTTTCCTTTCACCTGAGTCTTAAGATTCTCAATCTCATTTAACAAAGAGGTTATCTTTTCATTATGACTATTTCTTGTAACTTTAATTGAGTCATATAACTCTTTGTAGTGCTGTTTAATCTTAGAATTTTCTTCTCGAAAACACTCATTTTCATAATGTAACTTGTTTATGGTGTCTTGAAATAGAAAATTCTGAGAATCTGAAGACGAAGGTTTATTGGTGCCATACACATCACATTTTTTGGACTTTAATTGGGCAATTTGGGCCCTCAACAGTCGAATCATGTTCGTGTGAGCTTGAATTTTCTCATCCCGTTTGCTTAATTCAAAATACGTATCAAACTCAGGAGCATCCGAAGATGTCTTGGCATTTGATAGTTTACATCTTTCTTCTAAGTGTTGATATTTTAATTGTAAGTTAAGATAATCAAACTCTAGTTTAGAAAAACGTTTGACCATGTTATCATGGTCATCATTTTGAATTTTTTCAAGCAGTTTCAAATTCTCCCCCTCAAGCTCCACAACACGATTTTGGGTAACATTTAAAGCCATAGCATACTCATGATATTGACAAGCAGATAATGCAGAATCAGTAGCAGTAAAAAATACATCTTGTGCAATACATCTTGCAATCAAATTTTCATTAGTGATGAGTATGTTTTTCCTTTCAATCTCACGGCTCTTAAGTTCTATTTCATATTCAGTTATCTCATTTTCCATATCTTTAAACACTTTTTTCATTTTTTTTTATTTATGTGTTAAGGGCGGTTTGCATTGCTTCAAAATGCTCTTTCAGTTGTTTAAAGAATGGCATGACCTCAGTCAAGTAACACCTTTTAGCATGTTCAAAACACCTTTCCCCCTCAGTAATTCCAGTTGGTGTGATTCTCTTCTTACATGTATTATCAAAATCAGCAAATAGTTGCCAAAGCACGTATAAGCTAATTAGAGTTTTACTTTCTGTGGGAAGAGATAGAGGAACCAAATGTCTAGGTGTATTGGGAGGATACACCGTAATGGACGCAACTTTCCTAATGAGTGGGGTATTGGCTTTAAGTTTTTCTTCCTTAATTTTTTTCATGTCTTGTGTCCAAAATATCTGTTCAGGTGTTAACTTCTTTTGAGGTGCAAACACAGTCAAACGATTTTCCTCATAATAATCATGGGGTTTGATTATTACTCGGTTGGCTATGCATTCAGGATCCTTCATTTTGTCATTCATTCTTTCCCTAGTTCTGTCTTCTATCTCCTCACTTTCTTTCAGGGAAAAATGATCAGGGGGTGCATGATTGGGCGTGATCATCACATTAGCATCGTACAAGGCAGGTTGAGCTGTTTGAGCAATCCTAAGCCAAGTTATCTTAGGTTCACCTATCCCTTTTTTACTATGTTTGTCACACAGCTTCTTATGCCTATGTATCATTTGGGCAGTCTGTTTGGTTTGATCTTGTGTGTACAACTTATCTTCAAGCTTATTCTTTAATGTTTTGAGTCTAGAAAAATCATTTAAGAGTTCCTTTTCTTTTTCTTTGAATTCTAGCTTTAGTATACTTATGCAATTTTGAGCATCCTGTTGTTGCTTAACAGATAAATCCAGCTGATTTTTCAAAGAATTTAACTCTTGTTTTAATGTTTCCTCTCTTACCCTAGATTCTTTCATAAGAGTACACATTTGATCTTCCATTTTCTGCTCACGCGCATTCAGCTCAAACTTAGCGCGCTGTTCATACATAGCTACTTGTTCCTCATATATGTTTAGCCTAGTGATCGAGTCATCATGTGGTGCAAGTACAGTGCTTTCATGTTTCTTACATGCATTATCAACATCACATGTATTTTCTAAGGCACACAAGTCATCAACAACACAAGCATTATTATCAACAGAAGATTCGCCATCTTGTACATCAGGCACATTTTTGTGAATCAAATATTGTTCATATGGAATCATATTGCTATTTTCCATGTCAACATTATTTGAGTCAGAGACAATTGCCTGTTGTACTTCGTTGGGAAACTTTTGTTTATCAACTATTTCATATGTGTCATATAGTCTTAGTACCTCAGAAATCACAGAAGCATTTGAAGAACCAGCTTGTCGAGATGGAGAGGCCAAGGATGATAAATTGGCCATGAAGGCAGTCTGAGCAGTTGGTTCTTCATCCACATCAGAGTCAAATGCATCACAATCATCAGCTTGGAAGATATTAGGATCATTGAGTGCCAGATCTTGGACAGGTTGCTCATCCACATCCGCATCAAAAGTATTACCCCCATCACCAGCTAGAAACAACAATTCATCCTCATCCAATACCGCTCCATTCTCTTGAGCCTGCATCAACAACATCTTGTCCTTGAAGTAATCTGAGTTCTGAGGATGTTTTGGTTGATTGCAGTTTCTAGCAATGTGTCCCAGACCTCCACAATTATAGCACTTGAGTTGTTTCCCTTGCCCCTGGTTGGCATTCCCTGCTCTCTTCTGCATAATACCTCGACCCATGTTTCTTCCAGCTCTCCCTTGTACATTTTGAACCACAATTTTTCCATCCTCCACCATTGCAAGATTGCGCGGGTTGGATGAATTTCTTAACTGATTGTTGGTCTGAGGGAGAGAAGCTTTGAACTGTTGAACAAGTAATGATACTTGATTGGTGAGGTTATCCAGCATTTTGTCAGTCTGAGTATAGCCTGAGTCAAGTTGAGGACTCATAGAAGATGATGGTGATTGAAGTTGAGAGTATCCTTGGTTGGATGATGGTTGAGTGTTTGGTACAGCAGTTGCCATAAAGGCCAGTGGATCATTGGAAGTTGAAGGATTCAACTTTTCTCTTAGTACCCGATCAAAGACAGCATGCTTCTCATGTTGTTGGAGATAGGCATATAGCTGTTCATAGTTGGTGTCCCTCAGACCTTTGTTCAGTTTGACAGCAGTGACAAATCTGTCCCATTCTGGAGTCATATTGTTCACAAACTTGGAGTTAAGTTGGATGTTGGGCATCGTCATTCTAATTATCCTCATGTCATTTACCAACTTATGGAATCTCACATAATAGTCTGTGATATTCTCTCCTGAGTTCATTTTGAAATGTTCAAATTCATCATACAATTGAGATTCCCTGTCTTCCTTTGTGAGTTCTGACCCAGCTAACAGCATCTTCACATTGTCCCATACTGCCTTGGCTTCTGTGTTGAAGTTGATGAGTTTGTAGACATCCTTTGGTAGACCTTGAATGATGATATTTGAGGCTCTAATGTCAGCATCATACCTCTTCTTTTCCTCCTCAATACCATCATTGTAAGTGTAACTGTGCCATCTTCACCAGTAGTCACAGCATCTCTGGTAGTACCCATCTGAAATGGTCCTTCATCAATGGACTTAAGGATGTTTGCCCCATTTTCTTTCCCCAAGCAATAAAGCCGTATTCTCTGTGCCCACGACTCATAGTCTGTCCTATCAAGCATAGGCGGACGGGTATCGGACCCCGCTGCTTGAATGTCATCTGATGCAGTGCTAGTCATGTTGATAACAAAGTATACGGGATTTTACAGTTCTTGTGATTTAACCGAGAAATTGAATCTTTCGCGGGACTTTCTAAAATCACCAAGAAACGAACCGTAAACTAGAAGTTACTCGCTAATTAGAACAATAAATCTTAACTCAAGAGAACTCAAATCTCAATTGATCAAAACGCAAGAAGTCAAGACACCACTAGTCAAATCGCAACAAGACAAATAGCAGGATTATCAAGTCACAATAAGTCAAATAGCAGCTAGACAAATCGCATACAATCAAGTTGTAATTTGAGAGCTATGAGACAAAACGCAATGTTCAATTTGCAGGTACACAAGTCGCAACACTCTGACACAAAACGCAACAGACAAATCGCAACCTCTGAAGATACTAATCGCCATAGACAAGTCGCAACTTCTGAGTATACAAAGCGCTACAGACAAGTCGCAACTTCTGAGAACACAAACCGCAACAGACAAGTCGCAACTTCTGAATATACAAAACGCAACACACAAGTCGCAACTTCTGAGAACACAAGCCGCAACAGACAAGTCGCAACCTTCTGAAACACAAACCGCAAGTCACAAAAAGACAGAGCTGTCACTATCAAAGACAAAACGCAACTTCACTACACGCCAGACAAGTCGCTATCGTAGCGTTTTGTCGTTTTTGCCAAATCCGGTAAAGAGACAAGTCGCAACTTTGAGGAAACACAAATCGCTACCTTTCTTTACCCCACGAGACACAAAACGCTACTAAGAAACAACCTCAGTAGGACAAAATGCAACTAAGAACACAAAGTACTACCCTTCGAATCTTCCAAAAACAGCCACACCAAGCCACAAACTGTGATTCCAAGCACCAAGAACAACTCCTATGTTAACCCTAAGCTCGAAAGTACAAGATCTAACACCTTCTACCAACAAAACAAAGCGCAAAATGGAATTTTTTAAGAAAGAAGCTATTCGAACCAAACTAGTCCCAAAACACCACGAATTTGTGAATAAACCCTTATGTGAACCTAACCATGGCTCTTGATACCAATTGTAGGTTATTCACGAGCAAAGAAACACAAGTTGGGATCTTAATATGGATCGAATAAAAAGAAGTTTAGAGAGAAGAAGTGTTGGAACCTTAGAGAGATAAACCAAAGAAAGAAAAATGTATAAAACTTTTTGAAGGTCCAACCCTCTCCACATGAGGAGAGGGCTATTTATAGCACTTGATATTACTAGCTAGTTTTCCCCTACCGGGCTGTGGAGCAAGCTGACAATGTGTAAAGACCCGACCCACTCCACAATAATAATTATAACTAATCTACTACTAATATTACTAGTTATGCTACGAGCTATTTAACATAAATGAGTGCTCGGGGTGACCGAGTCTTCAACTGAATATTTATATTCCTAACATTGTTCTAGGATGCGATTTGAGTCACGAAATAAGTTTCATAGTTGCGATTTGAGTTAGTTTTGGATTGTTAGTGTTGCGATTTAGCAGGTTTTAGTACTGCAATTTGGTATTTAGTTTAAAAGGGGAAAGAAGACAAATCGCAAGAAAGGGACATTTTTGTCTGGTTGTGAGTTGCGATTTGATATTGCAATTTGAGCTTGCGACTTGAGCCTGCGATTTGAATCAGTTGCGAGTTGAGTCTCTGTGATTTGAAGCGTCTGCGATTTGCTCAAGTCTTGCGGTTTGATGATTGTTGCGAGTTGAGGAGTTGCGAGTTGAGTCTCTGCGATTTGAGGTGTCTGCGATTTGCTCATTGAGATTTGCTCAAACCAATACGTTATCTCAATCACAACTTAACTAAACAACAATACATCTAATTTAACCAACCTTCATCCCTACCATACAATCACTAATCCTTTAACCGATCCAACAACTTTCATCATAACACATTCAAGTAATCAAATCATGGTTTCAAAGAAAAAGAAACAAAACTCGTAAATGATTTTTCCAGACTTAAAACGTTAAAGAATAAGATTGAAAACAAGTTGTACGCACAAGACTAGACCAGAAAAACTGCTCAAATGATTCAAAAGCATAAAAAGTTGTGTGATGAACATAGTAAAAAGAATGTAGGTGAACCTAAATCAGCTTTCCTTAGGAGTGCTAAAGTAGCCCAACCTTCCTTATATGATGGAAATGAACTGCTTAAGCCTGGTCATGCCCCTCCTGATGTGTCATCATTTGAAGAGACTAATGAGATAGAAGTAATGAATAGAGAAAAATTGGCTGAAAAAATGAAGGATCCCAAATGTATAGCAAATCGAGTCATAATCAAACCCCATGATTACTATGAGAAGAACCGATTAGCTATTTTTGTGCCTCAAACTAAGTTGACTCCAGAACAAATATTTTGGTCCTTAGACTTAGAAAAAAGGAAAGCCGAAGAACGTCAAGCCAAAACTCCACCCTTTAGAAAGATAGTTGCAGCAACGGTGTACCCACCCAATACACCCATGCACTTAGTTCCTTTAACTCTTCCCACAGAATGTAAAACTCTAATTAGCATATATGTTCTTTGTCAACTATTTGCTGATTTTGATAAAACATGTAAGAAGAGAATTACGCCAACGGGAATTACTGAAGGGGAAAGGGGCTTTGAACAAACAAAACGGTGCTACTTAACTGAGGTTATTCCATTTTTTAAACTTCTCAAAGAACATTTTGAGGGCATGCAAAAAACCCTTGAAACTGAATTAAAAGAGATGAAAGAAGTGTGTAAAGATATGGAAAACATAGGGAAATAAAATGCTATTGATCTTAAATGCTGTGAGATTGAAAGAAAGAATATTCTCATCATCAATGAGAATTTGATTGCTAGATGTATTGCAAAGGATGTGTTTTATACTGCCACTGATTCTACATTAACTGCTTGTCAATTTCATGAATTGTCTATTGCATTGAATGTTACCCAGAATCGAGTTGTTGAGCTTGAGGGGGAGAATTTAAAATTGCATGAGAAAATCCAAAACGATGACCATGATAACATGGTCAGGCATTTATCAAAACTAGAGATTGATAATCTTAATTTGCAATTAAAATATCAACATTTAGAAGAAAGAATTAAAATCTCAAATGCCAAGACATCTTTGGATGCTCCTGAATTTGATGCATATTTTGAATTAAGCAAACGAGATGAAAAAAATTCAAGCTCACATTAACACAATTCGAAAATTGAGGGCCCAAATTGCCCAATTAAAATCGAATAAGAGTGATGTGATTGGCACCCATAAACCATCGTCTTTAGATTCTCAGAATTTTCACTATCAAGACACCATCAATAAATTACAACATGAAAATGATTGTTTTCAAGCTGAAAATTCAAAAATCAAACAGCATTACAAAGAGTTATATGATTCGATTAAGATCACGCGTGATAATAACAATGAAAAGATAACTTCTTTGCTTAATGAGATCAAGAATCTAAAGACTCATGTGAAAGGGAAAATGCCAATTATCACTAGTGATAATGTTGTTCCAAAAGTTTCTGCTTGTAGTAAGTATGCAATTGATGTTGTGCATATTCCGCTTCCCCTTAGGAACAGTAGGTCTGCTCATCAAGTATATCTCACTCACCTTAAGGATAGCCTTGATACCCTTCGTGAGATCGTAGAAGAGGATAGGATAGATAAACCACTTGATAGTGCAGTTATAGATGTCTGCTTCCTCACTAAACGATCTCAGGAACTCTTAGAATACGTCATTGGCACAGGTCCTAAGATTGATAACAAGCAAGATAGGTTTATTGCATCTTCCTCAATGACTAAGAACAAGCATGTTACCTTTGATGTACCATTAACGACATCTGAACCTAGCACAACAAAACCAGAAAAATAAATGGCAGTGAAACAAGTTAATGTTCCCATCATCACTTCTACAGGAGTAAACAATGACACTAAAGCCAGCGAGTCAAAGTCTAGTCGCAATACAAAGAAAGATAGGACTGGGCCAGCTAAGAGTGCTCATCAGGAGAAAGTAGAAGACCATCTTAGGAACAATAAACTTGATTTGATCAAAAAGAATCGTGTTGATTCTACTATTAGCTATAAGCGTACTGTAATTAATTCGAATTCTAATGCTATTTGTAAGACATGTAATGAATGCTTAATTTCTGGTAATCATGATGAATGTGTTGTGTCATTCTTGATGTCTTCTCAACGATCCCCAGTTAAGAATGTTAGGAAACCTAAACTGAGTAAGCAAATTTGGAAAGCAACAGGAAAAATGTTTGCTCATGTTGGTTATCAATGGAGACCCACTGGAAGTAAATTCACTTTAGGAGATCAGTGCCCCTTAACTAGAATGACTAATCATAAAGTAGTGACTGTTAAGGAATGGAAGCCAACTGGTCAAATTTCCCCTTTAGAGACACAATGCCCTGTAACTAGGTCAATTGCTACTACTAGAGAAGTTTCCACTGTGAATACCATGACATCTATGAATCCTGTAGTTCCAGAGTTTGTTTGTGCTAACCAAATGGACCCCAGTTGCACGTGGGGATCCACCTTTTTCAATTATCCATCGTTGTCTATTTTCAAATGCAATTCGTACAAATCGTCCTTTGGTATTTGGACTCAAGTTGCTCAAAACATATGACCGGGGATCGCTCACGGCTCAAGAATTTCATGAATAAGTTTATCGGTACAGTTAGATTCAGGAACGACCATTTTGGGGCGATTATGGGTTATGGAGATTATGTGTTTGGTGACAGTGTAAATTCCAGGGTATACTACGTGGAAGGACTTGGGCACAATTTGTTCTCTGTTGGTCAATTCTGTGATTTCGATCTTGAAGTTGCTTTCAGAAAACACACATGTTTCGTTAGAGAATTGGATGGTATTGATCGCCTTAAAGGCAGTCGTGGCACTAATCTATACACCATCTCTATTGAAGACATGATGCGGTCTTCTCCTAGTTGCTTGCTGTCAAAGGCCTCAAAGAACAAATCATGGCTTTGGCACCGTCGTTTAAATCACTTAAACTTCGGCACCATAAGTGAACTTACTCGCAAGGATCTTGTTCGAGGTATGCCCAGATTGAAGTTTGAAAAAGATCATCTTTGTTCTGCTTGTCAACTGGGCAAAAGCAAGAAGCATACTCACAAACCCAAAACTGTCAACACCATCATGGAAGTTCTTCACACCCTTCACATGGATCTATATGGACCAATGAGAGTGCAGAGTATAAATGAGAAGAAATATGTTCTTGTGGTGTTCGACGACTACTCACGGTTTACATGGGTGAAGTTTTTGAGAACCAAGGACGAGACTCCAGAGGTTATCATCAAACTCATCAAACAGCTACAAGTAAGACTCAACAAAACCGTCAGAATCATCCGGACAGACAATGGAACTGAGTTTGTTAACAAACAACTCATTTAATTTTATGAAAGTATTGGCATAACTCACCAGAAAAGTGTTCCACGCACTCCTCAGCAGAACGGCGTTGTTGAAAGATGAAATCGTACTCTTGTGGAAGCTGCACGAACCATGCTAATATTTTCCAAGGCACCGATGTTTCTTTGGGCAGAATCAATTGCCACAGCTTGTTACACCCAAAACTGATCCTTGATACATACTCTTCACAACAAAACTCCTTATGAGCTGATACATGGCAAGAAACCAGATCTTTCTTTTCTACGAGTGTTCGGTGCTCTATGCTACCCAACAAATGATAGTCAGGATCTGGGAAAACTAAAGGCTAAAGCAGACATTGGATTCTTCATTGGATATGCACCAGATCGCAAGGGATACCGAATCAGCAACAAACGAACCCGACAAATTATGGAAACCATTCTAGTGACATTCGATGAGCTGACTGAGCAAACGGCTCCTGGACACACAAGTTCTGGACCCGCACCTAATCTTTTGCCTCCTGGACCAATTAGTTCAGGTCTTGTACAGCATTCCACTTCTGCAGTTCCTTATGTACCCCCCACGAGTGATGAGTTGAAGAATTTGTTTGATCCGATGTTTGATGAATACTTTGAGCCACCAACTGTTGATACTACATCTGACGCTCCACCTTTACCTCCAGTTGCTGATGCTTCAATTCCACACAACTTAGATGGTCCATATGTATCTGCCTCAATTAGTCAAGATGCACCATCTGCCAGTTACTCACCATCATCATCAAATGTTCAATCTCCTTCGGTACAGCAAGGCTCTGCAGTTGACAATTCTTTTGAAGTGAATCATTTTGCTCGTGCTGATGATGTTCCATTCGAGAATATATTTGCTCCTGAATCTCCTAATGTGACATCTTCTTCAGGGGATTCTAACACGGCTACATCAGTTCCCTACCATCAACCACATGAACATCTCAGAAAATGGACTAATGATCATCCGATTGACAACATTATTGGAAATCCTACTCGTCCGGTATCCACACGAAAGCAACTTCCACCGATGCCTTGTGGTGCTTCTTTAATTCCGTACTATCCAAATTCGAACCCAAAGACTTCAAAGATGCTATGTCCAAAGATAGTTGGTTTAATGCAATGCAAGAAGAAATTCATGAATTTGATCGACTTAAAGTATGGGAATTAGTACCACCTCCAGATTGTGCAATGATTATCGCTC
Source organism: Artemisia tridentata subsp. tridentata (assembly GCA_021014915.2). Lineage (NCBI taxonomy): Eukaryota > Viridiplantae > Streptophyta > Magnoliopsida > Asterales > Asteraceae > Artemisia > Artemisia tridentata. The sequence goes on along the minus strand of CP139505.1, from coordinate 191,670,346 downwards.
TAAAGTGGATCTTCAAAGTGAAACTCGATGAGCATGGTGATGTTTTGAAAAATAAGGCACGGCTTGTTGCAAAGGGGTATCGTCAAGAAGAGGGCATAGACTTTGAAGAATCATTTGCACTGGTTACTCGAATTGAAGCCATCAGAATCTTTCTCGCTAATGCTGTCAGTCAGAATATGACAGTCTACCAAATTGATGTAAAGACAGGTTTCTTAAATGGTGATTTGAAAGAGGTAGTCTATGTCAGTCAACCTGAAGGATTTGTGGACCCTGATCGCCCTACTCACGTCTATCGCTTGAAGAAGGCCCTCTATGGCCTAAAGCAAGCACCTAGGGCGTGGTATGACACTTTGTCTAAGTTTCTTCTGGCAAACAGATTCTCCAAAGGTGTTGTTGATCCTACACTATTCACTAGGAAAACGGGCAAACATCTACTTCACGTTCAGATCTACGTAGATGACATTATTTTTGCCTCCTCTGATCTTATGGAATGTGATCGATTTTCTAACGAGATGAGTTCTAAGTTCCAAATGTCTATGATGGGACAAATGTCGTTCTTCTTAGGTTTACAAATCTCTCAAAGTCCCGGAGGCATCTTCATTAATCAATCCAAATATGCAAATGAAATATTGAAGAAATTTGGATTTGATTCAAGTGATCCTGTTGACACTCCTATGGTTGAGAGATCGAAGTTGGATGAATACCTCTCTGGGATCCCTGTTGATCAAACCAAGTTTCGAAGCATGATTGGATCCCTAATGTATTTCACCGCTAGTAGGCCAGATCTCTTGTTCGCAATATGCATGTGCGCTCGATACCAGTCTAAGCCTACCAAAAGGCATCTGGAAGCGGTAAAGCGGGTCTTTCAATACCTTCAATGGACTATTCACATGGGTCTCTGGTATCCTAAGGACACCGCCATAGCACTAACGGCCTATGCAGATGCAGACCATGCGGGGTGTCAAGATACTCGTCGAAGTACGTTAGGAGGTGCTCAGTTTCTGTGAGAAAAGTTAGTAAGCTGGTCATCTAAGAGGCAAATGAGTACATCTATATCTTCCATAAAGGCTGAATACATTGCCATGTCTGCGTGCTGTGCTCAAATCCTATGGATGAGATCTCAACTATCGGACTATGGCTTTGCATACAACAAGATCCCTCTGTATTGTGATAACAAAAGTGCTATAGCTCTTTGCTGCAACAATGTCCAACACTCCCGATCAAAGCACATCGATATCCGGCATCACTTTATAAGGGAACAGGTTGACAAAGGGGTTGTTGAACTTTACTTCTTGAGGACTGAGTTTCAGTTGGCTGATATCTTCACTAAGGCACTCCCGAGAGAACGGTTCCAATTTATTCTCCCGCGACTTGGCAAGAAGAGTTTGACGCCAGAAACCCTCAAGCGTCTTCAGGAAGAGAATGAGGAGTAATGGATTTGCTTCATATATCCTTGTATATATGTTAAACCAAAAAGAAAATAGAAAAATATAAAACCTATAAAAACCATAAAAATCAGAAAAACACAAAAAATACCAAAAATAGTTGCTCTAGGCATGTCTTCTATTTATTGATAACATTTACGGCCCTAGAAATGTCATTCAATAATGACACGGGACTTTAAATGAAGCTCGAGCAGAAGTTCAAATGAATTGTTAAAACATGTCATAATGGCTTGCTATTATTTCAGATACGCAACCCATTTTTCAAAATGAGGAAAGCACGTCGCCAAAAAGACGGTTGTTCCTAACAACGGGTGATTAAGTTCTCCCGGGCATGGATTACTTTACATCCGTGCACCCTCGATCTGATGTACGTTTCAATGCACCATTTCTCGTATAAGAAGAGAAGTCTTCTTTACATCGCAAATACTTTTCCATCTATGATTCTTCAGGAAAGTATTTGTGCTAAACTTGGTGGTACCATGAATTTTTTTAGAAATCAATCAGACTTGAAGTTTTTCATAAAATTTGTCACTCAATCAATGACTACAGTTCTTTAAATAGAAAACGGGTCATCGATTGAGGGGGAGAGTGATTTCAAAAATTTTATATCATCAAAACAAGTCACTTTGTACATAATAAGCAGTGAATTTAATGAAACTTGTTGTTGTGTGTCAGTATATGATTTTTTTAATTCAAATATCTTTCAAACTTATCATACCTGACACTAACATTCTCACTCATTGATTGAGGGGGAGCATTAGTATGTTCCATTATCACCACATATTAAACCTGACCACATTTTCTAAACTTATTTAAATCAATTGGGATCACAAAATCTCAAAAGTTTTAAAATTTCTGATCGGGGGAGAGAATGTGATTTAAATATGCAATCTGATAAAAATGTGATGTTTTGGACTTAAATGTAAGCTCTCCCATATGTGCTAAACTCTTTTGTATATCAATGCACATATTGAGGGGGAGCAAATGGTTTGTGGTGACAAAAAGGATATGGCATCTCATGTGAGCGCGACTCAGACTTCACAAATGAATTGACGAAACAAAAACAGTCATTAATCGAGAGGACTTGTCCTGGCCGAGTAATAATTTCAAGCTGGTCTAACCAGTGATGTAAGCGTGTCTCGAAGAGGACTTGTCTTAGTAGAGTGTACCGTTTCGAGAAACTTTATGTGGACTTGACCAGGCCGGGTAATAATTTCAAGATAGTCTAACTAGTGATGTAAGCTTGTCTCGAATCGGTCATGTTCTCTGAAAGTAGATCAATTCAAAAAGTGCAAACTCTACCTAACATGTGCAAATTTATAATAAAAACATCTGAGCACATGTTAAGGGGGAGTATTTGAAAAATACAAAACTCTCAAAGTGTTAGCAAAATGTGTTTTATAACTATAAACACTTTGAAAAAAATTTCAAAGATTTGGTTGACGGCAACATAGGATAGTCATGAAGTTATAAGGTGGCTAAGGTTAGGAAAACCGTCCTATGATCCGCCAGAGCCAGAGGGATCTACCCAAGGACAATACTGAATAGTTAGTATAAGAAAGTCCTTAGGTATGATTATGAAAAAAGGAGTAATATGAGAAAGGAGAAAGAAGGGGTTGAAGAATTAAAAAGAAATATAATGAGAAAGGGTGAAAAGAAATAGCCCTCCAAATATTCAACCTTAGGGCAGAAACCGGGTTCAATTCATATGCTACTGGTTGTTACTAAGGTGACGCCGGTATTGAAGATAAGACGTCATGGACCCAGTGACGCACTGCACTAAACCTCCTAACCACTCAAATTCTCTTAAAAGGACTTGTTTCATTCTCACGGGGAACCCTGCATAATCTATCGACCGCTCATTACGAGTCATGTTGATATTGAAACATGAGACACCGCTCCAGTCTCCGAATAATAAAACTGCAATTCTCGAGTCTAGAGCCGCGAGATACATCATAAGATCGCATAGGAACACATGATACTGCTACACTGATGGTTCAACTTTAAGGACATCAGTTGTACAATCAAGAGTCCTACGCAGATCCTAGCAATCTGCCAGAACATTTATGAGAGAAATTACAAATGTAATTCTCAATGATTGAATGGAAATTCCTGCCAAGGTCAACATCAAACAGCCCTAATGGCAAGTCACTTCGGTAATTCCTTTTGGATTACGCTTAGTGGTCGCGGCGGTTTCAAACAGTCTATAGTCGTTGAGTGAACTCCAGCGACTCACCTAATCGTTGATGTACTTCGGTAGATCTTGCAAGCCCTCTCGGGGGTATCCGATTCAGGAACGGCCTTGGCAAGGATTAGAGAAAGTTTTCACACTATGTTGTTAACAATCTCGAAATCCAAACCTATAAGTGCCGGACGTTTTATTGCTAACTGTTGCAGGCAGGAATCCCTGGCGGTTGCAGCTGATTGCCGAAAAGATGTCGATCCATCACCCCATGCTCACACTTTACCATCCTAATCAAAGAAATCATGATAATTGAAAGACTTTCAACACGGCTTCCGCAACTCTGATGCTGAAAATCATGATCCAGAAATGTGTGAGCGTGTTGGTCCAAAGATCATAACATCACATGGAGACGATACTGCAAAAAGATGACTTAGAGACGTACGTTGGATGGTGACCTCAAAGAATCCTCAAATATCATCCAAGACAAAAGAACATTCATCAAAAGTTTACTGTTGAAAGTACAAATATTAAAGACTTAGAAGAATCAAAGACTACGAGCTTGGAACTCTAATCTATGTAATAGAATGCTAGAATTCAAAATATAATTTCCAGGGTGACCTCCCTTAGGGGGAGATTGTTAGGAATATAAATATTCACATGAAAGACTTGGTCACCCCGAGTATGGATTAGCATTAAGTAGCTCGTAGGTTTAATCATATTAGTTTAGATATCGTTTCACTATGGAGTCGGGTCGGGTCTATACCCACTGTCAGCCCGGTCCATAGCCTACTAGAGGCGTTTTTATGTCTTGTATAAATAGCCCTTCCCACCCATGGGATGGGTTGGACCTTTCATTATCTCAATCTAATATTATCTCACTTTCTCTCACTAAGGTTTCATATTCTCTCTTTTCATCTCTCTAGAATCGACCAAACTACTAAGAACCATACGTGTTTGATTAATGAGTAACTTACATAGTATATAATAGTTGTTATAATGTACTGTTCATACATTCGCATTGTTAGTCCCCGATTGGTTTGCCGTTCACACTCCAATTTATACGTACCATTCATACGGCTCCCTTGTGCAGAGCAGTAGGTAGTATGGATAGTGCTATTAGAGGTCGGCTAACCTCTCGTTCCCCTGTCTACGGAATGCATATTATTTATTTTAGGGGCTTTGCTGCATACTTTATTATATACATGGTGCTTTTAATGTGAACCTGATGAACATGTATGTTTAACTATAAAATGTACAATCTTCTATGCAATGGTCTGTGAAACCATAGGTTACAAGTCTTGTATGGGCGGGACATGTAACTGAATGGTTTGGCATTACCTCTGCCATATGGAGTTTTCTCAAAGACCTTGGACTTACTTTTGTATAAAACATGTGTACTCACCAACTATTTTCATAGTTGACACGTTTTCTCATGTATTTCAGGTGATCGCCAGTAATGATATTTTATGAAGAGATTAGCATAAAGGAATCTTCATATATCATGTCTAGTTGGATGAAATAAAATGTTATCTTTTGGAAACAAAATTATATGTTTCAATGGCCGTTGTTGGCTAAAACAATGTTGTATTAATGTACTATTTCCTTAAATTTTAATTATGGTATTGTACTATATCTCTTTTGCGATGTATATTGATTTCGTCGCACCCCGCATTTCCGTCTTCGGATGGGTGTGACAAAAGTCAACACTGAAGATTATTAAAGTTTTTGAATTATCTACTTGAACAACAATGTGATCCATTTTGAATTGCGCATGTTTGATTTGGTTGATGTGTTTGACTTTACCATGTGTAGAATACTTATGTTTTATTGGGTTGATGACCATGGTGACCCATTTTAGCCAAATTGTTGTTTAAAAGATGTACCACTTCTAGAAGTCAAGAATACTTAGGTGTGCTTCAGTTGATGACCATAGTGATTCATGACATTACCAAGTCAAGAATATTTAGGTGGTATTAGGTTGATAACCAAGTGACCCATTTTACTATGGTAATCTATTTTACCCTAAACTTATTTGAAGATATTTGAATATGTTTTAGTCATCAATAACTAAAGTAAGACTGTTTTGGTAACCAAATCAAGTAGTAAAAAAATGTTCACTAACTATTGTACCTAACTAATTCATTTTCACAAAAATAAGTCAAATAAGTCACAAACACATGCAAGGTACCATAACTAACATAAACATTGCAATTTGCCACATAAGTAAACTTAGAAAATTGCTACAAAAGTGGACTTTGATGTTTTCCAGTGCAAGGACTTAAAAAGTTGCCCCAGTTGTGGACTTTGATGTTTGCAACTTATGTGGACTTGCATTACAGACATAGTACTTAAACATATAAATGTATTAAAATTAAAACATTCTTATAGAATAGCCTATTCACTTTCATTAGCCCAACTTGTTTGTAATGGTATAGCCTCACCCATTTCTCTTTCATCAACATGAGTATGTGTTGCTTTATCACTGGTTGTCTCAATGATTGTTTAGAAGGTTAATTGCACTAGTATTATTTGGACTCATTCTTTGAGCTTGAACCTTTCTCCTTGTCGATCTAGGTGTTGATAGCAAACATGAACTTTTACTCGCAATACATGAACTAGGACCACCCATCTGCTTGAGCAACTTCATTTCCACCTTGTACTTTACCCACATTACCCTTAACTAACACCAGTAAACAATACATGAAATTTAAAGGATCCAAAAGCTTAAAAATGAAACTCAAAACTCACCTGTCGGTGGAGCTTCACCTTGTCCTTTGAATGTAGACTTGTTGTGCCTAAGATTACCAATTGATTGACAAGTAATAGTTCTCTCTCTCTTGCATAGTTTTCCATCCTGACAATAGCTTCTTCCTCTAATTTGGAGTTCTTTCTTTTTTTCCTAAGTCTGCCAATTTGGGTATGGTGATATGGTGGAAAAAGAGTTGTTGGCCAAGTGGACTTCTCTGAGATGTTGCTTCCATTAATTTGTTCCACCTTGTGTGAGTACACTTCCCTCCATGTACTCAACCAATAACAAGGATCAACCCAAGCTTATGGTGGGCCTACTTCCTATCCATTTAGGGCCATATTCCAATAGGCAACAACATCATGCTTGCATGGAATACAAGTTAATTCCCATTTCTTACATGAACATGTCATATTCCTAAGCCTAACATCTACAACACAGTGATCACCCCATGCCCCTAAAACTTGGTACCTAATTCCACCATTTTATTGAACTTTCAACAAATGCGCTTCTTTTTTAATACATTCCATGATTCTAGTTATAGTAGGGGTCAAAGTACCATGACATTTGTCAATCATTCTTTGTACATTAACTATTCTTTCCATGCAATATTACCTAATGTACTCAAGAATTGTAATAACTGGCTTATCTCTACCACCACTATTTTACCATTAAAGTGTCAACTAACTTATGGATAGTTATCTTCTTCTACACAGTTCTTATACATTCCAAGATGTTCTAGTATTACCTTGTGTGTGTGAGGGATGATCCAACCAAGAAAAAGATGTGGGAAACTTAGAGCTTTGATGATTCTTAGATTATGAATTAAGAAAGTTTATGCAAGCTTCAATCCTATCTAGTATTATCACAAGGTATGAAACCTATTTCTTGAGTTGATTGATGTATTTGAGTTAGGGTTCTTGAGGTCCAAATTGGGGTTTTGGGTAAATAGAGTTTTGAACTAAATTAAGGTGTGGTTATGTTAATGGGTGTGTAACCCTCTTTGTTTAAGTAATGAATTAATAAGTATTGCTTTTGGAATAATCTTCCTATGATTCAAGTGATGGTGCTTTTGGCTAATCAACTTGGAGCTAAGGTAAGTAAAATGGTTATAATATGATGTTATATTGAGTTTAAACAAATATGTGTTATGTGTAAGATTGTGCTAAAGGTATAGGAGGAATTGGATTATTGTGCTTGAAATAAGGTAGGTTAAAGGGCTAGTTTGGCATAACTAGCCAAGTATGTGATTGACAAGTGTGAGACTAGTTAATGTATACGAAGGCTAAATAAGTTTTGAATGATGTGGTTAAAGTGTTAGTGTATAAGTAATAGTGTGATTAATACATGGTAAATGTGCTTTTATGTAAGTTATAATATGGTTAAGTTCTTTGGACTAGTATTTGGTGTATGAATTACTTATATGTGTAAATGATATATGATGCAATGTTATCGCCTTTTTACTTACAAAGAGAAAGCTTACGATTTAGTGTTTAACCTTTTTTGTAGGTACTTATGTGAAGAAGGTAAATGCTTACGATTGGGCACAGGTTGAAAGTGATTGGTTATGCATGTAAGCGTAAGTAGAATGCCGAGCACAATCATGGTTGAACCCCCAAATGATTCGTCAAGTTACAGTCTTTGAAAATGGAATTTATATTTGAGTCTTGTTACAATTTTAAAAGCATATTTGTAGAACTTAAATTGGGTCAAAGTCAAATGTTAAAGTGTATGTAAATGGGTCAAAACGGGTGTTTGAAAAACCCCGTGAAGTAGGTTTCCGCGGTTCATTGAGACCGAATTTATACATATTAATATATTATTAATTTATATGATGTTTTAAAGTATTCTAGAATGTTTTGTTAAATTTCCATTCTAGAAAGTCGGTTTTTCGAAAATAGACCAAAGTATAGTTTTAGTGTAAAATTTTCTACAGGTATCGTATGGTTGTATACCATCTCCGAAAATTATCCAGTGGGTATATGACCATATGAAATTTTAGCATATGTTCATATGGTTGCGTTATAATTTTAATAAGGGCTTTCAGATTTTGGTCATTTTCTGAATTTCGTATAAAATCAACCGTAAGTCCGTATGAATCGTGCACATGTTATTTTAAAGGTACTTGAGTCTAGTTGTATTTAAAATCCTTCCAGGAGTTGGTTCTAAATAAAAATATATCAGAGTCCTTGATTTATAACAGAAGGTCTTTTACGGTTAAACCTTTGCGCAAAATTTTTGGCAAATTTGGTTTGGAAAGGGGCGTTTCAACTTGGTATGAGAGCTTCGGTTTAAGTGAATTAGGTTGCCATTATAGGTTTCCTAAACTTAGACCACTAGTAGGTGTATGTGCTATAAGTGTAAGTTGTGCGATGGATGTAAGTGGTCTTAGTATAAGGTAGTTAAGTGTTTACGGCTATGATAAGACTATGATACTACTCAGACATGAATGGATTATATGATGTGTTATATAAGCTATAGATGAAATGCTTGGAATGTGTTTAATAGTGTCGTGGTACGTGTTGGTTAGTGTCCGGTATAAAGTTGGATGATTGTGTGAACATTAAGTCTACAGTAGTTATTATACGTCTAAGTAGAGCAAATGTGGTTGATAACGCGGTGCATAGAAGTATATGGATTAAGTAGATGCATGGAAATGTATAGCTTTGATTTGAATGATGTGGTATATGGGTTGAAGTTGTGACCAATATATGATCTAATAATAATAATACATATTTACGTATGATGAAATATATATGCTTTAGAGATAAAATGATTAGGATGTGATGAGGATTTAATGCCTGATTAAAGCACATAGTTTAGAATGTATGATAAGTAAGGAATGGTAGAAGTACATGAGAAATATATACTTATGAATATGTATAGAAACACATGGTAAATGTGTGAGGGGTTGAAATTAGAAATGAAGTAAAATGCGCTAAGATGAATCAAAACTTGAATAGAGTCATATGGTATGTTTAAAGGATATGGTGGCCTAGAAAAGGTTAAAAGCCTTGATAGAGTAAATATTGAGACACTAAGAAAACTATGCGTATATAAAATGGAAGGCGAATAAAATAGTGGTATAAGCATGTAACCTTGTAAAGGGTTGAATGCATATGAATAATGAAATTACTTGGTCAAGTACGTGAATACTAAGAGTATAAAAACGTTAAAATAGTATTAACTTGGATCCAATGTTAAGAGTAAAAAGGGAATTGTGAAATGCCAAGAACGATAAGTTCGGGAGATGTAAGAAAATAAAAAGGGCATTGTGAAATGCCAAGAACGTTAAGTTTATGAACAATAAGTTTGGGAGGTGTAAGAAAATGGTAAAGGCATTGTGAAATGTCAAGAACGAAAAGTTCACAATTGAAAAGTTCGCAAACCATACGGGGAGGTGTAAGTATGTGGAGATGTTAATTAGTTGAAAAAACTAGCTAAGTATGTTATGATGTTAGTTAGTTGGTAAAACTAGCTAAAGGCATGATAAGAGATTGGATCCAAGGCAAGTACTAAATAAGTTAAAATAAATAGTAAGATACGTAAAAATAAAGAGGTGTAAGTCTAAAGTAAGGAAAGAAAAGCAAAAAACATAAGAGTAATAGGTGTATGAATGTCGTGTCGTGAATGTTCAAATAGGATGATTTATAATCTCCTTATTTAAATGGATCGGGATGCCTTTTCATTTAAATAAAGGAATTGTGAATCACCGAACCATAAGTTTATAATTCCTTACTTACATAGATTGGTACGCCTTTTTATGTAATGGACTTAAGTGTATTCGATACGACATGAGTATGGGGTAAGAGTTAGAGAAATGGAAATCTAAAACAAGTTAGACGTTGTAAGAAATGAGATAAGTGCGAATAGAAGTCGATGGTGATATTAGTAAAAATGTGGTTCGGTGATAGATTGACTTTAGAAAATATGATATGAATGACGTGGTGTCATTAGAAAGAGGCGTAAGTTAGTGGAAATAATGCGACTTCAGAAGTATGACTCTGAATTTATATGATTAAGGTTGTGAAACCAAATCATTTGTAAAAAGTGTAAGTTTGAGTAATACTATTGTTAGATAAAAGGAGGACTATAGATGTAAGATAAGTTTTGTGAATGTTTGCAAGTGTTAAGAAAGTAAGATTTCGGGGACAGAATCTAAATAAGGGGAGTAGATTTGTAACACCCCCAAAACCGGTTGTGAGTATATAATTACTAAAATGCCATTGAGATAGTTTAACCATGACTTTTATAAGATAAAGGCTTTATGTGATTGGTTAGTGAAACCCGATAGTCAAACTATAAGTATTAATATTATGTAAATGGTTTTAGAAAGTTTAATGTGTCAAAAATAATAATGAAAATGACTTGAGGGACCATAAGTGTCAATTGCCCAAAGTGTCAATAATTGGATAGTTATGAGATGCGACATCGCCGCGTTGCGGCGTGCTTTTTGGCGAGGTTTTGAACGGTCAAAGTAATGAATAAACCTTACTGGTTTGAAATGAGATTCACTAGGTGTTTTGCTGTCGCACTATGACTTTTTAGTTGTGTATTTCTGTTGATATAATATTCATAAATTTAACGATACAATATAAGTGCGAACTTTCAGTTTATTAAATTTATTTAAGAATAAAGAACAATATTCATTTGTTTTAGGATGTTGTTTTTTTTATGAGATTTTGTCGTGGTTAATAGAATAGTGAATTCATATATGATAATGTGATGTTGTTTTGTATAACATGTGGCTGTATTAACATTTTTTGTATTTTTATTTTTTTCTTTAGATTTTCTTATCTATAATTAAAATATTTTTTCGTCTTTTTTTTTTTTTTTTTTTTTTTTTTTTTTTTTTTTTTTTTTTTGCTCTTTGTTTTAGTAAAAGTGTATCTAATAGTTATGTTTATTTCTATTGCATGGGAAGTGGAACTGAAATATGTACTATTCCACTTTGGTTTATGTAATAGTTATGCTTCTTTGTATTCCATTGCATTTATTGCATGGGAAGTTGAACTGAAAGTGTTACTGTGCTAGTTTGGTTGTAGGTATTTTTCTCATCCGCCTATATAACCAACACATTCTTTATCACATTTCCCCATCTATTATTATAAGCTAGAACCATTTTGTTCAATTACCCTAGATCTTAATCAAACAATGTCGTCTCTTCCACATATTGAACAGCTCAAGGAGGCTTGTGGGTCGAATAAACTTCAAGACAGTTTTAGGTTTTTTTTTTGTTAGGAGAGGGCTGAGCTTGAACTACTTATTCAGCGTATTGGGGAATTATGTGATGAGCTTCGCACCACTGCTAAGAATCGTCAAATGTTGGTTGCTGAAACTAAGACTTTTAGTCCATTTCATGGAGTGGCTGGAGATGTGATTGAGTCCATGGATGAGACGGCGGATAGAGAGGCTAGGATGTTAGCTGGTTTGGTTGTTGTGCTTGATTTAGCCAGAGAAGGAAGGGCGGAGAAGGATCATCACATCAATGTCATGGATCTTCCTGATTAGGTTGTTTGGTTAGCTGTGGTAGTGGTAAGGGTATGTAAGTCTTGTTGGTTTGGTATCTTTTGTTGGAATCTCTATGTTTTAGGTATGTGTAAGCCTTTGGGCACATTTTGGGGAGGTACTGCATATGCCTCTATGTATGGATTAACCTTTTGAAGTTTTATGTATAAATATAACTTTTATTATCTACTTTGAGTTGTTTCTATTTTTTCAATGTTCATTTGTTTTTGGTTTTCCTGATATATCTCTAATGTGAGTTATGTTAGAATAGTGATATAAGTGATTAAGGAGGTAGCTGTTGCACCAAACACCAAGCTTATTATCTATTTAATGTTAAAGTTACACCTATATAAGCGTTGTACAAAATACATAATTATCTAACCGTTCTATGGTAGAGCTTTGCCTAGATGATTGGTGCTAAGTAGTAGTGATACATATTTACATAAGTTATTGTCTTTAAAGCACACGTGAGTAGTGCGCACGTACGTAGATTATCATACATAGATGATCGCCATTTTTATTTTGCATTTGTGGGCTGCAAGTCTGCGCTGATCAGTTTTATTTTTTTGATTTTTTGAGAGTTGATGCTGTGGCTACAGCTTTGTCTTCTACGAAAAGGGATTTCCTAGCAGTTTTTTAGTAGGTTCGGTTGTGGGTTTTGATGTTTCAGGTAAATGGGCATGTTCCATTGGTGGTGTGGTATGAGTTTGTTTCCCTTCAACTAATCCACTTGCTTCGACTTGTGCAATGGTAGTGTTTGCTGGGGTATCCATTGGTTGCGGTGTGTTTATTTTGGAAGAATATGTGCTACTTTCGGCGGCGGTAGTAACTCCTGATGTTATCAATGGTGTATCGTCCCAACAGGTATCGAGAATGAAAAGTTGCTTTTCTTTTGTACTTTTTAGGTCAAAGTGGAGCTGAATAATCTTTTTTTTTTCCTTGTAGAGAAAGCAGTTCTGTTAGGTACTCATAGGAGCTTTCGTTAGGTATCGTTTTCAGCAATTCTTTGCAATCTTTTACCATCGAGTTTGCTTCATTGCTAAAACATGTCATTGTTACATTGGCAGTGCCATCGAACAATTCTACTCTGAAGCAATAGCTGTGTAAAAAATATATAGGATGTTTTTTAGTAAAGATACTTATTTCTTATAAAAAGTGGCTTATGTATATTTGTATAGGAATGTGAGAATATTGTAGTTTACCTATAAGATATGTCACTTTCAGAGGTTGGCTGCTTGCAATGGGTGTGCGGAAAGCGCTCAGAGATTTTGTGTTTACAGTCGTGGCATTTCTTGAAAAACCATGGCCTTTTTGTATCAATTTTGTCAATTGTAGCGATGACAGTAAAGCGGACATTCTGTTTTATTAAAATTTTAACAGTGTATTAGATTTTCATTTGATTATGGTTGTAGTGCTGTTGTTGATTACCTGTTGGTTTTGCGGATTTTCGGTAGCCAAATCTGCTAGGGTGATATGGTTCCTGTTCTTTTCTTGAAGCGGATCTGCCCATCTTTGATGCTGGATATTGAGTATTGTTGGTGGGTCAATGAACTGTTCATATCTGTATCGTTGATTGATGTTACTTTAGTTTCCTTTAAAATTTAGAGTGTAATAGTACTTTGTTAGTTTGTTTACTTACACACTGCGGCTTTCATGGCATTCGGGTATGTCTGGATTGAAGTAGTAGGATGTTGCAGCTGTGGGTGAAAGTTGTAGTCATGTGTAGTTTCAGGTAGATGTTAACCAATAAAGTAAAAAGGCTGAATCATAAGTATAAAGTAATAAGTTTACCTCCATAGTTTTTTACCAAGCATGAGCTGACTGCTATGATTGCTGGTTTTTCTGCTTTTTCGTATTCTATTTTCCTAAAAGTGTGAGCGTCTTGATTCCATAAAGTAAAGCGGACTGTGTGGCCACTGTTAAAATTACAAGGTATTTGTGAGAGTAAATGTAAAAATTAACTTTTAAAGATAAATTTCGGATATTCACTCTAAATTCTGGACACCAATGTCTCTCCAAACCGGTGAATCTTTCGTTGTTTTCACTGATTGCTGTATTTCAGTTACATATTGGATGCACCCGATATAATATGTAAATAGTACTACCAAATTATATATCTATTAGTTATAGTTGTTTTATATATGCGTGTGTTACATACCTGTTAGTAGGCCTTCTTTTACATCCACTTTTGAATACAGGTCTCGATGGTTGCTGAAGTTGAAATAGTGCGTCGGGAATCCTGTATCTGGTATGTCCTTAATATCTATGTATGTTCCAAAAACCAACGAAAGTGAGTGAGGGACAACTTGCATCCATGTTCTTGCAGGTTGAAAGCCAAATCCGGTTATTTTGTAAGTTTTGTTGATTTGAAGGAGGGCGTCAAATTTGTTTTTTTCTCGTAAGTTGACATTTGCTTGTATAGCTCCTCCCTGCAAATAGAATAGTAATTCATAAATTTAATATCGCCTGTTTTACCTTTTTTAGAGAATATGGGAGTATGTAATTCTGTAGTTGGATCATAGAATAGTGTCCTGTACCTGCTGATCAATTAACATGCAATAGAATAGGACCGGCTTCCTTTGCTTGTTTGTTGGTGTCCATTTTCGGTATACTTTTACATATACAGCTTTACCAGTATCCGTTTCGTTTAGGTTGGCAAGGCTGATGTCTTCTGATTGTGCAACAATCTATTTACCTGTAGACTTGGATGATGCGACAATGCTAGAGCTCTGTTCCATTTACCTGTACGTTAAAAAGAAAATGTTAATGATAGGTGCATATGAATTTATGTTTAATGGAAACAAAAAGGTGAGAATATAAGTATGAATGCTCAAAATTAGAAAGTTAAGTAACCATAGAATAGATACAATATTTGCTTATATAGATTAACAATGATAGTCAAACATTTGTCATAACAGTTTAAAGGTTATTGGTGTAGGTATTTGGTAATTGGACAAATGTATATTTAATAGGTAAATGTAACCATAAGGAACCTGTGCAAATGTGACCATGTCTAAAAAATATTTGTAAACAACATTTTTAGTTGTGTTTTTATCCTTGTTCGGTTGTTGTTTGATTAGCATTTTTAACCCTTTAGGAGATTTTGCTCTTGACAATGCAACATACAATTGACCATGGCTGAACACAGGTTCAGGTAGGTATACGCCTATTTTATTTAACGATTGGCCTTGGCTTTTGTTGATTGTCATTGCATAGCAGAGCTTAACCGGGAACTATTTCCTTTTAAACACAAATGGTAGGTTTTTGTCTTTATTGATCAGCAAAATACGCGGTAGGTAAACTTTCTCGGACATTCTGGTACCGGTGATGATCTTTGCTTGAATAAGCTTGGTAAATATCTGAGTGAAAATCATCCGTGTACCGTTACACAACCCACCGCCTAAGTTTAGGTTTCTTAGTAGCATTATAGGTGCACCTATTTTAAGTGTAAGCTCATGAGGGGGCATTCCTGAAAAGGAAAGTGTGTTTAGGTATTCCTGAGGATATAATAGCTCTGTTGCTCCTCCAACATTCGTTTTCGGTGTAGCTTCGTCAATACTTGTAAAAGTATAGGTATTTCCCTCTAACATATCGAGGACAGTAGAATTTATGATATCCGCAGTTTCGTTCTTCGGACACACTATAGCTTTTTCTTGTAACGATGCTGCATTCGGTGTTTGCAATGTTTGCTCATCATATATAAAATTAATGAGCTCTTGAATAGCCGTGTCGCTTTCGGGAATACAGTATCTATCTGGTATTTGTATCCAAGATGAGTCCTCTGGATCGCTTTCATCCGGTTGGCCAATGGTGCCGCTTCCAACTTCAAGTAACCATTTAGAAAATGTGGCAGTCGCTTCATATTGTTCATTTGAGAGACCCGTCTATCGCAGGCGCATGTTTTGGTTAAGCCGAATGATTTTGAAGTATGGCCATAAGTATGAAAGTGTTATGGAAGAAGAGATAATTTCTTGTTTTGGAGCATTTTTCTTCACGGGAAGTGTCCACCTGAAATCTCCACCTAAAATAACCGTTTTTTTCCCGAAGAGACTGGTCGGTGCATTCATTATATCTCTCAATGTACGGTCAAGTGCTTCGAAGCATCTACGATCGTTCATAGGAGCTTCGTCCCATATGATAAGATCAGTTTGCTTAAGTAATTATGCTACCTGCGTACTTTTTTTGATGCTGCACACTGATTTGTCAGTTAAATCAAGTGGCAATTTGAATCCTGAATGAGCCGTCCGTCTTGATGGGAGCAATAAGGCTGCAATACCTGAAGAAGCGACTGCCAGGACAATTTTTCCATCCGATCTCAGTGTAGAAATTATGGTCTTCCAAATGAAAGTCTTTCCTGTCCCTCCATGTCCATAAACAAATATGAGTTTCTGTTGCTGATTATTAACAACATGTGTGACTTGGTCAAAGATTATCCATTGGTCGCCATTTAACTGGCAAACTAATCTTTCACTTTCACTTCCCAAGAGTTCACGGTTGTAGGACCTTTCTTCCATTATTGCTCTGTTATTCAAGATCTCTAGTAAGTGAGGTGGAGGTAGATCAAAGCCAAAATCTTTAACTGATCTTCCATAGAAATTAAGAATTGCTTGCAGCTCATACATAAGACCGCCTTGTAAGTCATCTACACTAACATGAAGCTCTGGTATATGTAATACTTCTGAAAGTATTAAAGGAATGTCTTCTGACATGGAATCGGCATGTGACTGTAGCAATGTAACCGAGCTGGAAACGTCACAAAAGATGAGCATCTGGCAAAAAAGATTTCTCATTTGAGATGGGGTGGCTGAGAAAGAAGCTTCCTGTAAAGCAATGTTCCATTCTTGATCACCACCTAACAGTCCCATCGCTTCACACGTCGCTCTATTTGTAGGGTAGACAATCTCATCAACTGTACGGATATGGCGGAACGACTTTCTACCTTTCTGGTGACAGAGTAAGAGCCTCAAGTAGAATGCGTCTCCGGAGCTAGGATGCACATATGTCAAGCGGCCAATAGCTAAGTTGGTGGTACGTCGTCTACATTGCCAATATTTGCCATCTTTATACCACGTAAACTCTTTGGGAAAGTTTAAATATGTTAGATGTCGTCCGTCCGTATTGTTAGTGTTGTATTTTAACCATTCAGTTAGTGTCGTCCTTTTGTTATGTTCACTGTCCACAATCGCTTGCAATTGTTAGTGCCTTCTAAAAGTGACCCGTTGCATATTTTCAAGGTGAACTGCAAGTATTTGAACCGGCGGATCTCTGCTATGTACGCTGAATCCAAAAATCCTCCAGCATGCTGCGTGCGGCCCAATGTATCTAGCATCTTGGAAATTCTTTATTTCATCAATGTGCAATGAACGATGGCTTGAGGTTGGTTCTGCATCTCCGAGTGTTCTTGTAATATGACTAACTATCCGATCAGTGCCTTTAGAAATGTACTTAAAGAGGTATTTTATAAGCATTGACCACTCGCAGTATTCAACATTGATGTGTGCGTAGAACCGTATGCATAGAGAATGGTTATGTGGAACAACGTAGCAGTTATCAAGGCTGACACTCTGTTTTAACGTTTTTATGCCTGAATCCCTTCTGCGGTAATGCACATACCCTTTTTTATCAATAAACGTTGTAGGAAAAATAGGTTTAGGAAAGTTCTTACTGTAGTTACCACCGCCTCGCATACATGGTGCCGATGTATTTACCAACCCGCACGGCCCGTGCATCATGAACTCTGTAACAACTCTATTCCCTTCAGGATCAATTGCTGGGTTCGGTAGCTCTGCAGACACATATATGTCTACATCTTCGTACGTTCGTACACGGTGACTTTCTTTGACCCATAGCAGTAAATGACAGTGTGGCATACCTCTTTTTTGGAATTCGACTGTATATAAAACTGAAGAAAAAAAATGACTGTTATTTATGCACTCATTAAGTGTAATATTTTCATAGAAGGTATGCACATATATAATTTAAATAGTACCTTCTTCTACATATCCAAAAGGTTTTGAATCTCGTAAGAAGGTGACTAAATGATGTATCTTTCTTTCAAAGACACGATCTACAACGTCGGGTCTGTCAGCAACTGTAACATGCGGAAAATCCTGCATATATTCCTGGATTTCGGGCCAGTTAACATTGCATGTGAATGTGATAAAGAATGATGGGTTCCCGTGCACACGACATATAGCCATAGCATCTAAATAATGGCTATACATGTAGCGTGGGCCTCCTATAAAAGATGAAGGCAGTATCATCCTTGAACCGACATCTGAGGCATCCCGATCACCACGTGGGATAGCATTGTATAATCCGGCCATGTAGTCATTGCGAATGTCATCCTGGTGCTCTCTTATAAAGTCAATCCTTGACTGCTCGATGCTACAGTAGGCTGTTACAACATACTGCTGAAAAAGTCTGCCACTCCTTGTCAGTAGGCTATAGTGATTAAAATGATCGTGTAGCTTGTATGCATAGTACATTTTCATTGTCATTTTTTTGGGCGGGTCGGACGATGAACCTCTGCTTAATAATATACGGCCCAAATGGTATCCATCTTCGCCAAAGATAAAAATCAATGGAAATTGCAGTGACATATAAGAAGCGTTTAATTTGTTTACTCGTTGCAGCTGGCGATCGTGTTGTTCAATGATGAAATCAAAGTCAGTTTGCACGTCTGGTGCACCTTCAAAAACAATTGTCCCAATAGAATCTCCCGCAGGCAATTCATGCTGCCTTGAACCAACAACACCAAATAAACGTACTTTGAACTGTGGAATATTAGCTTCAGCCATTTTATTCCTTGTTGTTCTAAAGAACTGGACCAATTCATTGTGCTCTTCTAGAAGCTCAATCAAGTTCTCTACAATGTCTGCCCGCAGGCCGTGGCCTGATCTCTGAAAATTTTCTAACCGATTTGCAACCTCATTTTCTGTGTCATAGATATACAACTGCAGAAACTGTGGTCGCGCATCCGATTCTGGACACAGGCTCCCTATCTTGTGGTAAATTTGGCCGGAAATCTTGAATACATAAGGACCACGACCCGTGTTTATAGATTTTTCTATTTCTGCACCCAATGATGTCATTGCAAACATCTGATTGTATGCACGAATATTTTCCATAAAATGACGTTCAATGAAAAGGTCCTTTATATATTCTGGATATTCATCACGACCTTCCACTTTAACTTTGTCGGCATTGCAGCATTTATGATATTCTGTACGGCTTCTATGACTGGAAACAACCCTTTCATCATACCAGAACCGTGCATTGTAATGATGGCAGATTTGGTCACATCAGCCCATATTTATGTATGCATCTGGAGGGCCTGCGTTGGAAAGACAAAAAATGGAAGTGTCAAAAAATTTCCTGGTGAAAATAAAGATGGTTGGTTTATTTTACATATGAAACCGGAGAAAGCAAGATGGCAGCATACCTTTCCTAGATCTTGTAGGTCTGTTACGCGGGTTATGTGGACGTTGGCTCCTGGTTGATGAAGAATGCATTGTAACTGGAACAAATAAAAGAAAAGGTCATAAGTAACTGGAAACTGATTTAAAAAATATATATATTTTTTAAAAAGTAATGAAACCTTGAGAGCAGCGTTGTTGGTTATTCATTTGCAGATTTAGATTCTCGGCAGCTGTTAGTGTAGTGTCGGTTTAAGCACTATCGTTAGATGAAGGGGTAGTGGCGTGTAAATTTTCAAACCAAGATCGCAGCATACGTTGGCTAGAGCTTGTAGCTCTGTTACGCGGGTTACGTGGACGCTGCCTTCTGGTTAATGAAGAATGCATCGTAACTGGAACAAATAAAAGAAAAGGTGGTAAGTAAGTGTAAACTGATTTAATATATATATATTATATATATATATATATATATATATATATATATATATATATATATATATATATATATATATATATATATATATATATAGAATATTGGTTCATTAGAAAAGTTCATTTTGGTAGAAAAGTGAGAAAAGTGTACAAATCACCTCCTCCCCTTCCCCCTTTTTTTTTCACCAACTCAAGGGGCCTTATTGTAACTTATCTTATTTTTTAAGGTAAGTTTTGTAAATTCCTCCCCCTTCCCTTCCTTTTGAATATGTTTCTTTATTATTATTATTATTATTATTATTATTATTATTATTATTATTATTATTATTATTATTATTATTATTATTATTATTATTATTATTATTATTATTATTATTATTATTTTAGCTATTTAACGACCTATCTTTTTTTTCTTCAATTGATTCAACTTCAATATTTTATGAGCATATTCTAGTTAAAATTCATTATTTCACACGAAAAGTAAGCACAAGAACAAACCAAAACCAAAAATACTGAAAATACTTTTGCAGTATAACTAAAAAACTGGATAATCGTATATAACAATCTGTGCATGCTACATCGCTACGCTGCATGCTTATACCATCCATCCCTCATCTCCTAAATGTACACCTTTTTAACTTTCCAACAAAAACAAAAATTGGGCTCAGAACCAACATAAAAACAACTATAAACTCAATTCCAAACATCTATAGTTTGTGTATTCCTATTTTCTCCTCCCGCATTTTATTATGTCATCGATATCAATTAGACACTTCATATTCAACGCCACTGGGTTGATCCATATCACCATCATCTTGCACACGTACCATATTTACTGCACCCGAAACATAATTCAACATTTTCAGCTGCGTATCACGTAAATGTTCTGGAAAGAAGCATCCTGACCACTGCCATCCAGGTTCATCAAAACGAACAGAAATGAGTAATTATGTGTCTGATCAGAATGGGTCACCAGGGTTATGTTTCGGACTTTTAATGGGTAAATTTAAAATTTGATAGAAAGCTATTTAGGAATACGCATTCATTAAGAAAACACTTTGTGAGACTTTCGACCTACTTGATTCATTTCCTTTTACCCAAATTTTAGATGATTACCACTTCAACTATTAGAGAAGTAGCATAAGCTAGATTGATCCATCCATAAGTAAATGGTTCAAGCGTGTTATATACTGAGAGAAGCTGAATAACTAACAGTAACTAATTACCTGCTTTTCTACTAATGATGTGGCAAGCTGCCGAATCTGGTCCTCTTCTTGGTCTGCCAAGAATTTTGCCTTAACTGCAGCAGCAGAGATGGAAGTAACAGCTGCACGCGTCAAGTTATGCATACTTGGTCCTCTTGAGTGCCTTTGTTCACATTATTAGTATCTTTTGCTCCCGCCTCTCCCACATCATTGAGCATGCATAATGAGCTGATATAAGATGTACATAGGTAATTTAGCCAAATCCAAAATGTCATCAGCCATTGGGGCGACTAGTCTCTTCAACTAAAAAACTACAAGCAATGGGCATACATAGTTTGTGGTGAAAGTAGTTCCAGAAAAATGTAACACATACAAAACTAGGCAAAACGTAGTAGAAAATGTACACTATCTATAGTTTCTACTGCAGCAGGACTATAAAAAGTTGTATATTCAAAGCATTCAAGAAGAGATATAAGCACGTAAACCCAGCCAAAACAGATTCAAATAACTTAAATGCAGCATGTTTTACTAAGCTTTTACAAAATTTACTTGGTCGAAGCTTCTATTAGGCGACAACACTAAAGTCGGCATTAGCATATGACAGAACAAATTGAGTAGATTAGACTGAAGAAGATTAACACATTGAGTAGATTAGAAAGCCAATCTGACATATCACATATTGGCTTCTTAGCATATGACTGCTGTTATCAGAAGTGATGTGTACAGTATTGCTAGTTCACCCATATTGGCTTCTTGGCATATTCAAATTTTTTTACAGGGGTCTTAATTTTGGTAGCACCGCTGATAATCTCAAAGATACTATCCTTAGTAACAAAAAAATTGGAATGGGACTTTAAATAAACTAGAAGTATCTGGTAAATGATGGAACATTTGGTACGTGTCAAACGGATGCACTAAAGTACCTAAAACGGATGCACTAAAAGTACTCAAACGGATGCACTAAAGTCGGCATTAGCATATGACAGAACACATTGAGTAGATTAGACTGAAGAAGATTAACACATTGAGTAGATTAGAAAGCCAATCTGACATATCACATATTGGCATCTTAGCATATGACTGTTGTTATTAGAAGTGATGTGTACAGTATTGCTAGTTCACCCATATTGGCTTCTTGGCATATTCAAAATTTTTTACAGGGCTCTTAATTTTGGTAGCACCGCTGATAATCTCAAAGATACTATCCTTAGTAACAAAAAATTTGGAATGGGACTTTAAATAAACTAGAAGTATCTGGTAAATGATGGAACATTTGGTACGTGTCAAACGGATGCACTAAAGTACCTAAAACGGATGCACTAAAATTACTCAAACGGATGCACTAAAGTCGGCATTAGCATATGACAGAACAAATTGAGTAGATTAGACTGAAGAAGATTAACACATTGAGTAGATTAGAAAGCCAATCTGACATATTACATATTGGCTTCTTAGCATATGACTGATGTTATCAGAAGTGATGTGTACAGTATTGCTAGTTCACCTATATTGGCTTCTTGGCATATTCAAATTTTTTTACAGGGGTCTTAATTTTGGTAGTACCGCTGATAATCTCAAAGATACTATCCTTAGTAACAAAAAAATTGGAATGGGACTTTAAATAAACTAGAAGTATCTGGTAAATGATGGAACATTTGGTACGTGTCAAACGGATGCACTAAAGTACCTAAAACGGATGCACTAAAAGTACTCAAACGGATGCACTAAAGTCGGCATTAGCATATGACAGAACACATTGAGTAGATTAGACTGAAGAAGATTAACACATTGAGTAGATTAGAAAGCCAATCTGACATATCACATATTGGCTTCTTAGCATATGACTGTTGTTATCAGAAGTGATGTGTACAGTATTGCTAGTTCACCCATATTGGCTTCTTGGCATATTCAAATTTTTTTACAGGGGTCTTAATTTTGGTAGCACCGCTGATAATCTCAAAGATACTATCCTTAGTAACAAAAAATTTGGAATGGGACTTTAAATAAACTAGAAGTATCTGGTAAATGATGGAACATTTGGTACGTGTCAAACGGATGCACTAAAGTACCTAAAACGGATGCACTAAAATTACTCAAACGGATGCACTAAAGTCGGCATTAGCATATGACAGAACACATTGAGTAGATTAGACTGAAGAAGATTAACACATTGAGTAGATTAGAAAGCCAATCTGACATATCACATATTGGCTTCTTAGCATATGACTGTTGTTATCAGAAGTGATGTGTACAGTATTGCTAGTTCACCCATATTGGCTTCTTGGCATATTCAAATTTTTTTACCGGGGTCTTAATTTTGGTAGCACCGCTGATAATCTCAAAGATACTACTATCCTTAGTAACAAAAAAATTGGAATGGGACTTTAAATAAACTAGAAGTATCTGGTAAATGATGGAACATTTGGTATGTATCAAACGGATGCCCTAAAGTACCTAAAATGGATGCATTAAAAGTACTCAAACGGATGCAATTAAATACGTCTGTTCCAAAAATATTTATACCTGTAATGACGAGTTCATTTGGCAAGGGAACAATTCATCAACTCCAAAACTAGACTATGCTGGAGAACCTTTTTGTGGGTGAACCTGAAACAATGTTACATTTGCATTAGTCCTTATGAATTAGTCCGTTTTTGGTAGATTTCATTTCATTACAAACAGAAGCACAAGTAGTTCACATCTTATTGTTCTTTCAGGAGAAAGTGATAAACAAATACTATATCTTTCACATTGTGTCGTAATTCACATCTTTTAGAAGTTGAAGACTCAGAGCATTTGACTCCAGACATACTAAATTTGTTATAAAAACTATTATTACCTAAGATTAATTTCAGTTATAACCAGTTTCCATGCAAATTAAAGTTTCAGTTTCAGTAGCATAGTGCAAATACCTGATGTGATGTGGATTGTTTTTCTGTATCGAAGTCGTTGTCGACCAGCACCAACAACACCTGACGATACCCGAATAACCTCAAATCCTTGAGAATTTAGTACTTGAATCTGCAATTAGGACATAAATTGATCAATATAAGAATTTCAAGACATGCCATATATAGTTTTATAAAAATTAATTTAACAGAAACAAAAACAGGAAAATAAATTAAGATAATAAGGAAATGTGGATTTACTCAATTAGTAAGAAATAGTACATGCTCACAAAGAGCTCCATGCACTATTCAAACAAACAGATGCCCTAATATGTACAGCGATGCACTAAAATGGCCTGTTTTAACCCACTACCCAATCCACCAGACACACCC
This sequence comes from Artemisia tridentata subsp. tridentata, assembly GCA_021014915.2. Taxonomy (NCBI): domain Eukaryota; kingdom Viridiplantae; phylum Streptophyta; class Magnoliopsida; order Asterales; family Asteraceae; genus Artemisia; species Artemisia tridentata. The sequence continues at coordinate 191,646,126 of CP139505.1, read as the reverse complement.
TTCTTAGGGAGAAGACTATATATAGTAAATACTTATTGTTACATATATATCTTTATGGTATCAATTTCAGTGTAAAAGAATCACTTCAGTTAGAAAGATGAAAGAGAACTTCAAACACCATGCACAATGATGAAAGGGCATTCTAAAAGATTGACAGATAAGGTAGCAGGTTTGCTAATATGCAAGTGAAGTCACTGTCGCAATTTTAATAGGGCTGCTATGAGAACTTGAAAGAGTTAGACAATGCACCCAAAGCATCATGATTTATATCTTGGTGGTTTTAATATACAGTACGAGTTTCAGAGAGAGTTCAGTATGAAGGTTTATAGTCACATAGTGACTTAAATGTTTGGCTCAACCATCTGATTATATATTGAATCCTTAGATATCATATTTACCAAACACTCAACCAAATACCATCTTCTACGTTTGGTTAATAGTCACATAGTGACTTAAACATTTAAATATCCTAACTTTTTACCTGATCATGGTAGTATGTCCCGGCGCCTCTCTGATTGGGGTCGTTTGGAAGGAAAGGTGGTCTTGAATTACTGATCTTAGCTCGGGTACCAGTTCACGCTTCAAACTTTGCTTCACGAACTCATCATCAACAATAAGACGAAACACCAACAACATGTGTCAACAATGTACTAAAAGAGCTGTGAAGTGGATCACTTACTGCTACAACCGAGATGTTTATAAGGAAGGCCACTACAAGTGCAAAGCCACTTTTTATCAAATAAAATCTGCAAGCTTCCTGTAGACAGTTTTTTTATTAACAATGGGTTTATACCTAGTAATCATATGGTACGATTCCTCAATAAGTAATTGATGCATTTATTTGATAAGAATAGGTGCACTTTATTAACAATGGGTTTAAATGAATATCCTGCTATCCAACACTAAACAACTAAGTGTGTTGACCCTAACGTATTTTGACATGTTACGTGACCCGCACAATTAAAAACATCTAGCTATCACCAATTTCATATAAACTAGTTATAACACTTTTTTAACAATGAGTGCCCTACTATAATCAACGATGCACTAAACATACAAATGGATACACTAAACACACACTAAACATACAAATGGATACACTAAACATACACACTGATGCCTTAATATATCTGATGATGCACTAATCTTACTCATTGATGCCCTAATATGTTCAATGATGCACTAAACATACGAACATATGACCAAGTATTTCTAACGATGTACTAAACGTACAAATGGATACCCTACTATGCCCAAGTATGTCCAACGATGCACTAAAATAAAAACAGATGCCCTAGTATGAACAGCGATGCACTAAACATACAAATTGATACACTAAATACACATAATGATGCCTTAATATGTCTAACGATGCACTAATCATGCTCACTGATGCAATAATATGTTCAATGATGCACTAAATGTACAAACCTTTAAAATGATGCATCAACCAGAAATACAGATGCACTAAAACAACCTGATGCCCTAATGTTTAATCTGATACTTCAAATTTACACACAGATGTCCTAAGATGTCTTATCCTTCTTCAATAATAAATTAGTGCATCACATTTATAAAAATCTTACTCAGACATTTTATCAAACACCTGTGGTATGCAAATTTAATAAACACATTGTTATGCATTTTTTTTATATTTGTTATAAATAACTTAACATTAAAATAATTAAATAAAGTTATATAAATTAAATAATTAAAAATGTTGTATATAATTAACTAACCTGAAAAAGATCATCGATGACGTAGTGTTTGTGAATGTACCGCATTTGACCGGCGGCGGTGTGACGGTGGCGGAGTGAAGATTGACGCGGTGGTTGCATGATGGAAGACCGTTGCGACAGTGGTTGTAGTGATGATGACGGTGGCGACGGTGGTGGTAGCTCATCTCCATGTTCGGGAGAGGATGAGAGAAAGAAGATCTGTTATGAAATTAAGATCTGATTAGATAATCTCATTTTTTGTTTCTTTTTCATGTTTTATCCTTGAAGTTTGTAATGTTTGCAAAATCAACCCAATAACTATTTTTCTCACTTTTCTATCTAATTACACTTTTCTCTAGAACCAACCCCTATATATATATATATATATATATATATATATATATATATATATATATATATATATATATATTAAAAGTAATGAAACCCTTGAGAGCGGCGTTGTTGGTCATTCATTTGAAGATTTAGGTTCTCGGCAGCTGGTAATGTAGTGTGGGTTTGAGCACTTTCATTAGATGAAGGGCCAGTGTAAGTGTAACACCCCGTGCCCGCTTATACCAAAAACTTAAACTTTTGACGCGGAAACGCTTGACTAAAACGGACATCTGGTCACTCTTTTGACCATTGACAAAAACCTATAAACTTTTAGACCTTGAGACTATTTTTAAATGAAATTAGACTCAAATAGCTTCAAAACGATAGGTCATACGACCCATTTCGACTTACGGATTAAAAGATATGATTTTTCGAAAACTGCCCAACAAACTGTGACGCCGTCAAGAAAATGGTGACGCCGTCAAACCTTGACGGGCCAGAAGATTTTTGGACGATTAAAAGGGGACGCCGTCAAGAAGGCCATCAAGAACAAATCTGCAGTTTTCACCACTAAAAACCCATTTTGACCCATTTCATGACATCAAACTACTTATACCACTTCCGTTTTACACCAAATCTTCTAGAAATCATTCATTTAACATATCAAACATGTTCCATTAACGTTTGACCCGTTCATTACCCAAAATGGGTACAAATGGACACTAATCCAAACACCCCTTAACTTAACCCATAAACACATAAAACATACTTTAACATACCAAATGACTTCCAATTCATTACAAAACACTTGACATACAATCTAACACTTGTTTACTCAATTCAAATCATTACTTGACTCGCGGGGGTACAAACTTATACACGAGAGCTCGGTATCTACCTAAGCTCTATATTCTTACCAAATCTACCCATTTGCATAACCATGCCTTAACCAACACATCCAAGCCTCATCTCACATATCCAAGCCAACCTTAAGAACATGCCAACCTACAAAACGGTTATACAACTAAACCGTAAGCGATAACGCTTAGTAAGTAAAACGATCATAACATACAATATACTTCAATCCACATGATGCATCATATACATAAAACACTTACATCAAGGCTCACATACTCAAGTCTCATCTAGCACATAACATCAACACATTCCATAGCATCATCTCATCACATAAGCCATAAACATGGCATCACACAAACATAAGCCAAGCTCATCCTTTCTCAACATAAACATACATAACACATAATGCTAGAAATCCATATAACATATGCTATCATCATTTTACTTACCTTAGCTCCAAGCTAAGCACATCAAGAACATCATCATCAACACAATGATCCACCATCATCATCCTTCATAAATAACCACAACCTAACAACATAATAATCAAATACATAACAAGGGTTATCAAAACCCATCAAAACATAATCATCTTGCTAACCAAATCATCATATGATCATACCCACCTCATATGATGATTTCTCACTTTCTTCTCATCTAAAACTTTACTAAATAAAGACAATAGATTACTTACTTGATGATGATCATTACTAAGGGAAAGCTATTGACACATAATCTTCACTTCTTCTTCTTGATTCATCACTTAGCTAGTCTCCCTCTCTTTTCTATCCCCATAAGAACCGGCCTTCTAAAAGACCCAAGAGAAATGTGGATTTCTCTAGAAATCCTTGGATATATCTAGCTAAAACACAAGTTTGGGTCAAAGGCAAGAATGGCCCCTCAAGTTCCATTCCTTCTAATTTAGCCACAACTAACTTATAACATACTTATCACAATGGCAACTTAGGCCCCTTTAGTTACACATCATATTTACATTACCACTTTAGTCATACTTTGACTATCGGGTTTGACTAAAACGCAACATATGTTGACTGGCCAATCACATAAGGTCTTTATCTACTCTCATCTAGGGTGGGGTCCCAATACCCGGGAAACGGGTCTAACAATTCTACCCCCCTTATTTGGATTTCGTCCCCGAAATCTCTCGTCTAAAACTATCCAAAACTAAATTCATGACATATACATGTCCTTGCGCTCGTGCTATCTAAGCCACAATTTTTGCAAAGATCTAAATGATCTTGCAAATTCTAACTTCTATACCATAGTCTTAACTCGTAATCTACTAAAAACACGCTTCTCATCGCCAACTTTTCTAAGATTTCTAATAATGACGACTTGTCATATGAAAAAATATTACTATTTTGACTTTGTATAAGTCAAACTTTATCACTATAAACACGGCATTTACCAATGCACTAACATAACATAACATCATATACCGGCTAATCTCACATTCACATAATACCAAAAACCGGCAACTCATCTCAAAAATAAACAAAGTACCAAACCACGGCACCTTCAAAAACCTATTCCACACAACACTTAAGCAATCTTTCTTATCTATTCTTGGTAATTACTCACCAATTAACTTATCAATTTAAAACATAATTCAATTTAGACGTCTATCTTAAGGTTTTACACATGACCTTAACGCAACTATAAATTTTATTCATATTTATCTTTTCTTATGACGTCTAACTTATTTTAATTTTTTTACTTTCTCATATCACTATCCGTACTCATGTCACATCGGCTACACATAAGCCCACTTATTTGTAACTCTTCATTTACATAAAAAGGCGTCCCGATCTATGTAAATCAAGAAATACAAATTTATGGTTCGGTGATTTACAATTTCTTCATTTAAATGAAAAGGCGTCCCAATCCATTTAAATCAAGAAACTATAAACCATCCTACTTATACGCTTCCGACATCACACTCGTACTTGTTATACTTTCCATCTTTACTAGCCTTGGATCCAATCTCACTAACTTTCCTTCATGCCATAAGGCAATCTTAACATTATGCCGTAAAGGCATCTTAACATTATGCCATAAAGGCAACTTAACATTATGCCGTAAAGGCATCTTAACATTATGCCATAAAGGCAACTTAACATTATGCCGTAAAGGCAACTTAACCTCGTGCCATCAAGACACCTTACATCGTGTCATAAAGACACCTTACCATCGTGTCATAAAGACACCTTACCATTGTGTCATAAAGACACCTTACCATCGTGCCATAAAGACACCTTACCATTGTGTCATAAAGACACCTTACCATCGTGCCATAGAGCATTGGATCCAAGCCATATTTATCTTATCATCTTTACTCGCTTTATCTTTCATGCACTTCTATCATTAAGCACACTATCATATACTCAATTTTCATTGCCTTACGCAATCTCAACATTCACTATCACGCTTTCTATTATCTAGACAAGTTTCTATATAACACTTGCACATTTGTTATCATCGCATTTCCACAATGCCACTTATCTTTCACCCGTCAACCCCAAGTTGACTCATACACTAATTACGTGCCATTTTTATTTAGACAATTTATATGTAATTCTTATTCATTACAACTTACACATTTCTACGTGTTCTTACAACACACTCTTACTATTACCCGTCAACCCTTGTTGACCATATTCTCACTTCATACTGTCACTTCATTTAGTTTATTCAACTTGTACGCATACAAACCTTACATAGGTTTATTCTATAACACTATCACTAATCTCATCTTACCATTTCAATATATACTAACATGATCACATTCATGTTTTACATCTCTATCTAGCATACTTCAAGTCACTTATGACTTCTAGCGCAATGCCGCAATCTATATTTTATTCGTCACTTTGACTCATCATATTATACCATATATCACTAGTACTTTTTCAATTTATCGTGTTTTATATGTAACATATTCTCATCACTTCTTAACTTTACACTTTAACTTTCTCATTTAGTTTAGCATATAAGAAATCATGCTTCTCAAAACATCTAGCTATAAACATACTTCTCTATTCACTTCTTCCTCATTTTTATCTTGTTAAGCATTTATGCTTTTTCAATTTATTAGCATGCTTCTTAACTCTATTTACATATCAATGTTTTCTTTTTAGCTTTACCGACCACAACTAGGTCAACACATAATATGCATTCTAATGCATCTATCTCACTCATATACTAACTACACAAACGTGCTCTCAAGCACATCACATAAAACTTAAACATACAATAAACTTACCATAGACTTATCATCATATAAACAACAACACTTAACATCATATAATGCAATCATATCATAACGCTTAACACTTGTCCGACAAGTGTTAAAACATTCATAACATAAAATCAAATCACATAGTCTATGGCATCATATATCACATTTCATAACCAAGCAATGTCTAAGCATCATCATCTAACTAGCCACAAGCAATAGCCGAACTCATAACTAAGGCATCATATCTTAGTCCATTTACTAACCCATCTCTAATACCGCTTAGCATAGCTACTCACATTCATAACTCTAATTCTATCATACATTCACCTATCACAATACAATCCTCGACACCAACCAAGGTGCACGGCTATCTAATCACATAAACATTTCAAGTCCTCTATGGACTTACTTCACACAATCACAATACCAACACCGGCACCAACCAAGGTACTCGGCCGACTAATCATCTAAGCATCTCAAGTCCCCAAGGACTTGAATCTCATACACAATAACACTATAACCCACATACATCACCTATCCTCAACAAGCTCAACTAGCATAAATCATAATCCGCCTAACACTTAGCAACTAATTTCCGCGCAACTAATACTTTAAGTTCAAGCTTCTACGAGTGGTTTAAGACTAGGCACCCTATAGTGGAAACCTAATTCACTTAAACCGAAGCTCTGATACCAATTTGTAACACCCCGTGCCCGCTTATACCAAAAACTTAAACTTTTGACGCGGAAACGCTTGACTAAAACGGACATCTGGTCACTCTTTTGACCACTGACAAAAATCTATAAACTTTCAGAACTTTAGACTATTTTTAAATGAAAGTAGACTCAAATAGCTTCAAAACGATAGGTCATACGACCCATTTCGACTTACGGATTAAAAGATATGATTTTTCGAAAACTGCCCAACAAACTGTGACGCCGTCAAGAAAATGGTGACGCCGTCAAACCTTGACGGGCCAGAAGATTTTTGGACGATTAAAAGGGGACGCCGTCAAGAAGGCCATCAAGAACAAATCTGCAGTTTTCACCACTAAAAATCCATTTTGACCCATTTCATGACATCAAACTACTTATACCACTTCCGTTTTACACCAAATCTTCTAGAAATCATTCATTTAACATATCAAACATGTTCCATTAACGTTTGACCCGTTCATTACCCAAAATGGGTACAAATGGACACTAATCCAAACACCCCTTAACTTAACCCATAAACACATAAAACATACTTTAACATACCAAATGACTTCCAATTCATTACAAAACACTTGACATACAATCTAACACTTGTTTACTCAATTCAAATCATTACTTGACTCGCGGGGGTACAAACTTATACACGAGAGCTCGGTATCTACCTAAGCTCTATATTCTTACCAAATCTACCCATTTGCATAACCATGCCTTAACCAACACATCCAAGCCTCATCTCACATATCCAAGCCAACCTTAAGAACATGCCAACCTACAAAACGGTTATACAACTAAACCGTAAGCGATAACGCTTAGTAAGTAAAACGATCATAACATACAATATACTTCAATCCACATGATGCATCATATACATAAAACACTTACATCAAGGCTCACATACTCAAGTCTCATCTAGCACATAACATCAACACATTTCATAGCATCATCTCATCACATAAGCCATAAACATGGCATCACACAAACATAAGCCAAGCTCATCCTTTCTCAACATAAACATACATAACACATAATGATAGAAATCCATATAACATATGCTATCATCATTTTACTTACCTTAGCTCCAAGCTAAGCACATCAAGAACATCATCATCAACACAATGATCCACCATCATCATCCTTCATAAATAACCACAACCTAACAACATAATAATCAAATACATAACAAGGGTTATCAAAACCCATCAAAACATAATCATCTTGCTAACCAAATCATCATATGATCATACCCACCTCATATGATGATTTCCCACTTTCTTCTCATCTAAAACTTTACTAAATAAAGACAATAGATTACTTACTTGATGATGATCATTACTAAGGGAAAGCTATTGACACATAATCTTCACTTCTTCTTCTTGATTCATCACTTAGCTAGTCTCCCTCTCTTTTCTATCCCCATAAGAACCGGCCTTCTAAAAGACCCAAGAGAAATGTGGATTTCTCTAGAAATCCTTGGATATATCTAGCTAAAACACAAGTTTGGGTCAAAGGCAAGAATGGCCCCTCAAGTTCCATTCCTTCTAAATTGGCCACAACTAACTTATAACATACTTATCACAATGGCAACTTAGGCCCCTTTAGTTACACATCATATTTACATTACCACTTTAGTCATACTTTGACTATCGGGTTTGACTAAAACGCAACATATGTTGACTGGCCAATCACATAAGGTCTTTATCTACTCTCATCTAGGGTGGGGTCCCAATACCGGGAAACGGGTCTAACACCAGTTGCATGTAAATTGAACCTCAAAGGTCTATCCGGAGGTTCTGCGTTGCAAAGACAAAAATGAAAGTGTGAACACAAATCCTAGTCAAAATAAAGATGTATGGTTTATTTTACATATTAAACAGGAGAAATCAAGATCGCAGCATACCTTGGCCAGATGTTGTAGGTCTGTTACGTGGGTTACGTGGACACTGCCTTCTGGTTGATGAAGAATGCATTGTAACTGGAACAAATTAAAGAAAAGGTGGTAAGTAAGTGTAAAGTGATTTAAAATATATATATATATATATATATATATATATTATATATATATATATATATATATATATATATATATATATATATATATATATATATTTTTTTTTTTTTGAAAGTAATCAAACCTTGAGAGCGTCGTTGTTGTTCATTCATTTGTAGATTTAGGCTCTCGGCAGCATTCAATGTAATGTGGGTTTGAGCACTTTCATTAGATGAAGGGCAATGCTGGCTATTGTGTCTAACATTTTCAGGTATAATCGATAGGTGGTTGTCATCCATTATAAAGAGGCCTTCTCTACCTGTAACAAAGAAAGACAATATGGTTATGAATCAATGGAACAACATATACAATAGCAAATGGAACTTAAAAGTATCTGCAAATTACATAGCAATTCTGTCTCGCTGTTAATTTCCGAAAATGGTGCAAAATCATGTCCTTCTGCAAATGTTTGATGTTCATTAGAAAGCTCATACATTTTCTGTTTTCCTTTATCTACGGGAGTCATAAGCTGTGGATGACATGAAGGATGTCCATCAAAGCTAGACGTGTTTCTGCCCTGTGCTTTTTCCAGGCTACATTCATCTGAAACACAGTAACAGAAATCATTTGTAAAACGCAACCGGGTTTAAAGAGATTAGTAGTAGAAGACAGAGGCCTAAGCATAAGGAATATGATACGTACTTGGTATTTGTACAGCCGGACCAGGAAACACATCAGTGATATCATATTGAAGATCTCTGGCATCAGCTGTAAACCATTCTCCATTGGTCACATCGCGCATACTTTGAAAGGGTTGATACGACAACATGGTACTTGTGTGACCGCATTCATAATTTACATTAAAGGTATCGCATTTTTTGGGGTTTGATGTGATTGTCTGTTCTATAGAGCTGCTACCAGTGCAAACATCACTGGTAACAGGCCAAAAATTACACCGCTTCTTACTAATCGAATCTAAAGATGGGCTAACACTACGTACATCACTTACCAGCCTCTTTAGCTGTAGATCTACACTATAAGATTTCCCCCCCTGAGCAAAAGCACAAATATCCGCAGATTCTAAAGAAGCATCAGAGGTAATCCTACGTATGGCCTTTTTTTTAGTCTTCATATTCGACAGATCTAATCCTAATCTATTGTACGCAGGTATAAGCTAATAAAGGCAGCATAACGTGTGCATCAAACGTATAGGACTGCATTTTTTGGCATCATATATAGATCAAATGTACATGCATTTGTTAAAACTGAAATACATAAGCATTCTTAACAATGCATACATGCAAGGAAAAAAAGGTTAAAGTAGAAAACACAATGAACATGCATGAGTGAGGGAAAACATGATACACACCTCCTCCAAAGGTTGCTGATCTCTCTATTCTTGTGTTCCTTTTTTTTTCCTTTTTTTTTTTTAACAAATTTTCCTGGATAAACAATTTTGTTGGCTAGTATTCTTGGTTTGGTTGAACTGGTAGCTTTTCTTAGAAAAGGCCATCGCATAGAAAGTTCCATCGGTACTATAAATCACACCAAACGTGGACATTCATGTGCAAAGTGTACCTGCATTAGAATACCATCCACAAAACATGGAGATTTAGGTAGAAGCCGTACAGAAAGATTAAGATAAAGGAATGGCTAATCGACACGTATATACTTTTTATACATTATACATTTTTTTTACAACTAAGAGTTTATACGCCAGGTAATACCATCTCAAACGGGACAGAAAAAAATTGGGGCAGGATTTGGGGCAAAACGGGATAGCAAAATGGGCCAAGGGTTGGGGCCAAATTTTGGTGGGAAAACGATGAACAGTGTAACACAGTGAAAAGGCAGCCAAAACGGAGCCGTTTTCTTTATGGTTTAATACAGACTATAATCTTCTTCTACACAATTCTTATACATTCCAAAATTTTCTAGTGTTGCATTGTGTGTGTGAGAGACGGTCCAACCAAGAAAAAGATGAGGGAAACTTAAAGCTTTAATGATTCTAAGATGATGAATTAAAAAAGTTTATGCAAGCTTCAATCCTATATAGTATTCCCACAAGGTATGAAACCTATTTCTTGAGTTAATTGATGATTTTGGAGTTAGGGGTTCTTGAGGTCCAAATTGGGGTTTTGGGTAAATGGAGTTTTGAACTAAATTTATGTTAATGGGCGTGTAACCCACTATATTTTTGTTGGAATAATCTTCCAAGGATTCAAGTGATGGTGCTTTTGGTTAATTAGCTTGGACGTAAAGTATAAAATGGTTATAATATGATGTTATATTGAGTTTTAACATATATTTGTTATGTGTAACATTGTACTAAATGTATAAGAGGCATTGGCTTATTGTGCTTGGAATAAAGTAGGTTAAAGGGATAGTTTGGCATAGCTAGCCAAGTATGTGATTGACGAGTGTGAGACTAGTTAAGGTATGTGAAGGCTAAATAAGTTATGAATGATGTGGACAAAGTGTTGGTGTATATGTTATAGTGTGATTAATACACGGTAAAGGTGATTTTATGTAAGTTATAGTATGGTTAAGTTCTTTGGACTAGTATTTAGTATATGAAATGCTTATATGTGTAAATGATATATGATGCCATGTTATCGCCTTTTTGCTTACTAAGCGAAAGCTTACGGTTTAGTGTTTGACCATTTTTGTAGGTACTTATGTAAAGAATGTAAAGGTTTAGGATTGGGCACGGGTTGAAAGTGATTGTGTTGGTCCACAAGGTTTGAGCAAATGATGATACCAATCATACATTGAGAAAAAATTGACATATTTGACTCAAGACCATTAGTCTACTAACAACACCATTTGTACTTTTCAATGTGTATAAATCTTTATTAAAGAATGTAAAGATTTACATTGGAATAGCTCTCGGTAAAACTATTCCGGTTGAGCGACAAATGTAACACTCCCTTTTAAAAATCTAAAGGCAGCTAGCTTTGCTTAGAAGTTCCTGGGAGAGGGGATTCTATCAACTATAGAGCTAAGTTCTACTTTATGTGTTTGTTTAGAATCCTACTTATCCCGGTTACAAAGTTTCTTTTAAATTGGCCAAGGAATATTGTGGATGCACATGGGTGTTGTGATTAGCCGGAATTAAAGTAGCTTAGCACGTGCCTAGTATAGTAGGTGGGGCGTGCGTTTGCTTTCCAATGTTGACAACTTTTGTACCCAAGATCTTGCTTTATCGCCCTTTGATAAGACCTTACGCTTATCTTCCCAATGAGTTTCCCGCCCATTCATCAGATATTATGTCCCTTGTAGAGATAAGTCTTTAGGGTAACTGAGGCATTTTTCAGTCCTCAGTCCCACTGGTGTTGCTTATAGCTCCTTGTACTTTGCTCCCTGACACCGCATCAGTTATACAAAGTGTTTCTTCAGTTGGTCTTCGACTTCCCTGAAGCTTGGCAGTTGGTTGAGCTTTATACAACACTTACTGATTTCTTATATCACTGAGGTTACGTCCACTGATGATCATTAGTGAGGCACCTATCACTCACAACCATCAGGCTGTACTCTATGATAACCATCAGAGGGTAACACTTTCTGATAACCATTAGAGAAGAAGTCCTTTGATTTTCATTAGAAAGTTACTTACTATTTGATCCTTATCAGTGACTGTTGTTCTCACTGAATTATATCAGAGACTTACATGATTAGGCTATTTTATGTTTAAATACATTGTCAGAGACCATTGGCTCGAAAATCAGACCCAACAGATTGGTTATGCATGTAAGCGTAAGTAGGATGCCGAGCTAAAACATGCTTGAAACCCTGATCCGTGCTAAAGTGTATATATAAATAATATGCAGACGGATACACATGAATAAATACAAATCACCCCTTTAGGAAAAAGGCTAACAGCAAAAACTCACGTTTGTGTGTGTGATACCAGGTAAGTGATTACCCGGGTCGTTTCCCAACGAGGATGGAATGGACGATCGTGAAAGGTTCGGGATTAAAGTGACTGATGAGTGGGATAAGGAATTTTATGATGTTCTAATTAAATAATGAGAAACAAATTCTCAAAATAAAATTAAGGTTAACAAATTATATTAAAAACGCGTTACGGGAATTATAAAAACGCGATTAAAAAGTGAAATTTATAAAATTAAACCCTACAATTGCTAAATTAATTTTCCTAAGTTAAAAATAACAAAAGAAAATTTTAGAAAAAAGATTTATATTTTACTGATTTTTATATTTTTTATTATGAATTAAAAACTAAACTTAAAAGAAAAATTAAATAAAAATACTAAAACTATTCTAAAAATTCTGAAACGTTTTATAATATTACTTAATGCTAATTAGAACCTATGAAAAATATGAACAAGGTATCAGCTTATTCTAATAAGCTGATAATAAGCAAAATGAAAAATAAGCTTAAAAAAGGAAAATGGTTTAAATAAAAAGGTGTGCAAAGGTTAACCAGGAAAAGTCCCTAGGGCAACTGGTTAAGTGAGTGTGTGTTTATCTAATAGACTAGGGTTCGAATCCCACCCCTGACCTTTTTGCTTTTATTTTATTTTTTTTATTTTTTTTGATGAAACAGATTAAGCACAAGTTAATAAGCAAATTTTATAACTATCACTTTTTATGAAACCCACAGATAAGCCCTGAATAAGCCAATGAATGGCTGATCAGTGGGCAAAAATTGGTATAAGCCCAAGGATTTGATTAAATGCTGTATAAGCTTAAAATAAGCTTAAACAAAGATGAAATAAGCACAACAACCAATAATAAGCTAGGATAGAACAGAATAAGCCACAAAATGTAAGAAATAAGCACTGAGAAAAGCCAAAAAGCACAATGGACTGCTGAGTGCACAGGGCACTTTTTGGATTTCTAGGAATTTTCAAGCTTAATTTTAAGCACTTAAATAAGCACTAAACACCACAAAGATTGATAAGTCTTAAAATTCACCTACTGAGAATTACTTAAAACCAAAAATTAGATCAAGTAGAGCTTATTTGTTGCTTAAGAATAACCTGAGAAAGTGGCTTGTTCAAAACAAGTATCCACTGAGCAATCAGTGTATGCTTGTGAGAATAGGGTACTTTTGAGCTTATTTTTAAGCTCAATTAAGCTAAGCTATGGACTGATATATGGAATGAGCAAAGACAACCTAGCAAACTATTTAGAAATCCAAAATTTAAGCTTGATCTAACACAAATAAGCACTTATATTGATCTAGAAAAAGTGTGCAGACCTACTGATATGGAATTAATGTGCAGACCTGCACAAAATGGGTCAAACCCATTTAAAACCTATTGGAATCTATCCAACTTCTGAGAATGCACTTAAACCACTAGTTAGAACCTAAAGTTATCAAAAACACTGATCAAATAAGCTCAGGCTTATTAATAGCTTATTTGGACATCACAGACTTCATAATTGAACCTACTAACTCAAATCCTCAAAACAACATAAATCAGTTAATCACCTCCTAAAATCAGCTTATATGGACTCAAATAAACTTGATCAAAGTTGACAAAGTGGTAATTGAACAGTAAACTTGAGATTTGACCTCTTTTCAACTCTGATCCAAACAACCCTTTACTAGGCTGAATTGAGATTTTAAACTAAAAACCACCAAATTGACTTTTAAACCTGACTTATTAATGATTGACTAGCTTAGTTTAACTAAAAAGAACAACTTCTAATGTGGAAATAAGCAAGCAATAAGCTATAAGCTAATTTGACTATTTGACTGATTTTGGCTTGTTTAATGGAAAATGAGATTTAACTAGAACTAATGATCAAACAAGGCTACTATAACTCCAATTAACACAGTTAAGCAAGGAAATGACAATAAGCACAAAGATAAGCTAATGAACAGTGACCTAGGAAATTATGCAAAAACTTGGAAATAGCTTACAACTGATTTGGCTTATAAAACATTAGAACTAGATCAGAAACATATCTAGCTTGTCAAAAACAAGCTAAAAACCCAAACAAGCTCTTCCAATACAGCTTATTCCTTCCAGAACTGCTTATTGGACCACAGGTTGACTTTCTTTGACTTCTCTTGAATTTCTTGATTAGAACTGAGTTATCTTGGTTTAAACTCACAATAAGCTATATTAAGCTCACATGAGTTTATTCAAACAGAAACAAGCTTATACAAACAACAATTATCTTAATTTGAATCCTCAGTACACATGGAAATTTGAAAATATGAGATTATCATTAACTTTTGGAAATTACACAAAGATAAGCCTTAAACAAACTTAAAGTAACTTGAATTAACAACTGGAAGTCAAAATTTATAAAACTTAAGCAATTAAAGTACAATACGAAAATGAAAATTAACTACTGCCTCATTAAGGCTACATTGTGGACTTATTTATACTACAACTAAGGTGGGATGCATCTCTTATCTTCTTCTGATCCATTTCTGACCTTTGGATGCCCTTGAAATGATCTCAGCCTTTGAAACTGATTTTGGCGCCAAAAATGAGATAGTGGAAAAATCCACTATCTCTGATAACTTGTACTGGGGAAGAAGCAATAAATGCATATTGGCTTGTTAGGTAAAGTAAGATAGGAGGAGGGGGTGGGTGTGCAGAGAAATACTATGGGTAAGGGTGGTATGGTTTTGGCGGGGTGGTTTAGGAAGAAGAAAGGTTTGACTGGGTCAAACCTGGGATTGGGTTTTATTAAATAAAAGGGACGGGTTGTGGGTTTATTGGTGTGGGCTGGGTATGGTTTTGTGTTGGGCTTGGGTATGTAACTGGGTTTAGTTTTAGGATTGGATTGGGTTATTTAAGTTTGTAACTGGGTTTAGTAATTAGGATTTACTTTGGATTTGGATTTAATTTTGAGGGACCAAAGTTGTAACATTCTGAAAATCCAAGGACCATTGTTGTCTTATTCTGAAAATCCAAGGACCATAACTGCCAAAAATCAAAACTATTTCCAGGGAACATTTGTGAATTTCCATTTTTGAATGCCCAGGGACTATTTTTGCCATTTATGAAACTTTGCTCATTTTTCAACTGTTTTCAATTCTTTTGCACATGAAACAGATAAAAACACAATTCAAGGATATTTTCTGTATTTTGAAGCATTTCTGAGTGTTTTTAAATGTTTTTGCAGTTCAGATGGGAAAAAAATGATGAGTATTTACACACTCATCAATCCCCCACACTAAACTATTGCTAGTCCCTAGCAATCCTTTTTGAAAATTTAATGGATTTTATGTCTCTTTACCAGATAGCCATTACTTCTGGAGTAGCCAATGTTTTAGTATGATACTATGGTACATTGATAACCAAATGATTTTAAGCAAATCATCAGCTGTCAACGGATTTGATTTGTCTTTACCAAAAGCCGTTTGCTTTTGGACTAGCCAACTCTTTGATAGAATACAGTTATCATCTTGGTGAGTTGATTACCAATTATGGTTTTCTACTGCCTTAACCTCAAGCCATAACCTTGTGGGCTAGCCAACTCTTCACTATCAAAGATATGGTGAGTTGAATACCATACAATTTTTGGCAAATTGTCAGCCATAAACGGATTTGATATATCTTTACCTAGAGCCGTTTGCTCTCGGATTAGCCAGTCCTTATGTGGGTTAGACATGGTGGACTGATAACCATTTGTTGTGTTAGTGCAAAGCACTTCCACCAAATGAAAAAAAATTTAAAATTTTTGCCAAAACGGGGGAATTAGGGCACTAAAAGGTACAATGTGACAAAATTCGAGAGAATTCCCCCCCACACTTAGAATTGAATATTGCCCTCAATATTCAAAGCACCGGCTATTATGCCGCCACTTAAAACGTAAAAAGGGAAATACTACTAGCCAAGAGTGGAAACACAACAATTATTATTATTATTATTATTATTATTATTAATTATTTTTTTTGACAATATGATATACAACAGCAGGGGCAACTCCCCCACACTTAGGTGTTAGAAAAGAGAAAGAAGACAGAAATATGGGTGAAAACCCATATGGTGTGCTAATATTTTTGTTCACCGAGTCACTTAGCTTGACTCGACCCCGCATTCATTGGTTCATGGGAAAAGTTTGAAGATCCGGGACAACCATGGGTGGTATATCCTCTCCAAAGTAGTGTTTCAAACGATGACCATTCACTTTGAAATTTGGACCGTCATTTTGAGATAACTCAATGGTACCATATGGATAAACCTTTGTAATAGTGAATGGACCAGACCAACGGGATTTGAGTTTGCCTGAGAAGATCTTTAATCTTGAATTGAAAAGAAGGACTCGATCACCAACGTTAAAAACGCGGTTCTTTATTTTTGAGTCATGAATCTTCTTTGTCTTTTCTTTGTAGATCAAAGAGTTCTCGTAGGCCTGATCACGCAGTTCATTTAATTCATTCATTTGAACTTTACGGTGATCACCCGCAGTTTGGATGTCAAAGTTAGCATGTTTCAAGGCCCAGTAGGCTTTGTGCTCTAATTCTATCGGAAGATGACATGCCTTTCCGTACACAAGCTTGTAAGGTGTACACCCGATGGGTGTTTTGTAAGCTGCACGAAAGGCCCATAGTGCATCATCCAACTTATCCGACCAGGATGCACGATTTTCTCCTACAGTCCGTTCCAAGATTCTTTTAATACCCCGATTTGAAACTTCCACTTGTCCACTTGTTTGTGGGTGATATGCGGTAGAAAGACGGTGAGTAATACCGTATTTAAGCATGACTTTTGCAAATTGTTCATTGCAAAAGTGCGTACCGCGATCACTAATGATAGCATGGGGAGTTCCAAACCGAGAAAAGAGTGATTTCAAAAATTTACACACTACTCGGGCGTCGTTGGTGGGGAGAGCTTTCGCTTCGACCCATTTAGATAAATAATCGACAGCCACGAGTATATACTTGTTCCCTCGTGAAGACAGGAACGGGCCCATAAAGTCAATGCCCCAAACGTCAAAGATTTCACAAACTTGAACGACGTTTTGTGGCATTTCATCTCTTTGAGAGATCTTCCCGTGACGTTGACAAGAGTCACAAGATTTGACTAAGTCATGGGCATCACGGTAGATTGTAGGCCAATAGAAACCGGAATCAAACACCTTCTTGGCGGTGTAATTGGCACCATGATGTCCCCCTGTGGGTCCATTGTGGCAAGCCTTAAGAATATCATCGGCCTCTTGGCCGTGAACACACCGCCGGATGACTTGATCCGCACATACTTTAAACAAGTAGGGGTCGTCCCAAAAGTAATGCTTCACATCTTTGAAGAATTTGTTCTTTTGTTGGGACGACATCCCTTTCACTATGAAGTTACCCGCATGGTAATTTGCGAAGTCAGCAAACCATGGGGTAGTAGAATCTCCACGAAAAACAACCGTATTGAGTGTCTCGAGAGGAAATGTTTCATTTATTTCCTTTTTCTCGAAAACATCTTGGTGCGGGTTCTCTAATCGGGATAGATGATCAGCAGCTAGGTTCTCAGTTCCTATTTTATCACGTATAATGATATCAAATTCTTGCAGGAGGAGAACCCAACGGAGCAATCTCGGCTTTGCATCTTGTTTTGCAAAGAGATATTTGAGAGCCGAGTGATCCGTATACACTACACATTTCGTCAAGATCAAATATGGCCAAAACTTCTCAAAGGCATACACCACAGCTGATAATTCTTTTTCTGTAGTGGTGTAATGAGTTTGAGCTTCAGTCATGGTTTTACTTGCGTAGTGGATAGGCTGAAAGTGTTTGGCTTTTCGTTGCCCCAGGATTGCACCGATAGCAAAATCACTTGCATCGCACATGAGCTCAAATGTAGGATATTCAGGAACGATTAAACACAAGATTGGATGGTTATATGGATCGAACTAGTAAGAAGCTAGAGAGAGAATGAAAGATGGAACCTTTAGAGAGATAAA